>BLSH010518377.1:228170-264463 GCA_018402905.1 Glandirana rugosa | reverse complement strand
TTTCTGTAGTTTATTTATACTTTACCATGACCTATTGTTTTTTGGAAGTTTCGTGGTGTAGGGAATAAATATTATTAAGTTTTTCTTTTCTTTGACCCGGAAATTTCTTGGTACATATTTTTATAAGTTTTAAATAAATATGTTAAAAATTTTTCAATGTTTTAAGTAACGTATACATACTAGTATCACTAGGAATTCGTGTTTAAATGTCAATGTAGGTAAGAAAAGAGCTGTACAAAACGGTTTGTTACCGAAGGAGTCCTCTCTTAAAACTACCGTGACAAATACTAAACCTCTATGTCAAACACGAGTGATATTTAGTTTACTGTTATTAATCTTACTTTAAGTTTGTTTTACTGGTTATATATATTATATTATATTATGAACACTTTTATAAAGTTTTTGTGTATAGGTTGGGGTGACCTAGTTAGATCTACCATATGTGTTTTTGAAATATTTTCACAAGTATTATATTATATTATATATATTGGTCATTTTGTTTGAATTTCATTCTAATTATTGTCATTTGATTTATAGTGAGCACAAACTGTATCTCCAAATCATAAACAGTGCCATCAAAATTCTCTCCTGAGGAAGCCATTGTTTGGCAAAACATGTCGAGAAAAGAATGGATGTAACTGTAAATTTGTGCTTAAGGATCACTATGATCATACATATGCAATGAATTTTGTAACTTTTTAAAAATTGTATAAATAAATTTTGAATATTTTTATACATGGTTCTTTAAAGGCCCAGTTTCTTTTCTTTTTGAATTATTATAAATAAGGGATGTGGTGCTTTGAAGGTTTTTTGTTATCCAGTACCATTTCATATTTATTTGATGTCTTTCGGGACTACCTGGACCAGTTTGTAGTTGTCTATTTGGACAACATTCTAATTTTCTCCCCCTCACTGGAAGAGCACCGCAGGCACGTATAAAGTGTGCTTACCCGCCTCCAACAACATGGTCTATATGCCAAAGCGGAAAAATACGCCTTTGAGTGTGCCAGCATTTCCTTCCTGGGATTTAACATCTCCACCTCTGGAATCACCATGGACCTGCAGAAGGTCTCGGCCATCTTAGACTGGCCAGCACCAGTCAACAAGAAGGGAGTCCAGCGTTTTGTCAGCTTTGCAAACGGAAATTCATCAAGGGGTTCTTGGCAGTCATCACGTCCATAACCCAGCTTACCAAACAGGACTCACGCTTCCGCTGGACTCCCGAGGCCCAAAAGGCCTTCTCAAGTCTCAAACAGCTGTTCACTTCCATTCCTGTCCTCAAACACCCTGATCGTGATTGCCCTATACCTTAGAAGTGGATGCCTCAGAGACAGCAGTAGGAGCAGTCCTTTCACAGAGACGAGGTCCAAAGGCCTCGCTCCATCCCATCACTTTCTTCTCCCAGAAACTTTCACCACCAGAGAAGAACTATGATGTCGGTGACAGAGAACTGCTGGCGATTAAGTCGGCTCTGGAGGCCTGGCGATACCTCCTGGAGGGAGCATCACATCCTATTTTGGTCTTTACGGACCATAAAAACCTTGAGTATCTGCGGACTGCCAAGAGACTCAAACCCCGACAGGCAAGGTGGCCACTATTTTTCTCCCGTTTCCAGTTGCACATAACCTACAGGCCCGGGGCTAGGAATGTGAAGCCAAATGCGTTGTCCAGAATGTTCCATGTCTCGGAAGAACTCTCCCCTCCAGACAGAATCCTACCTGCTTACAGTTTCTTACTAACCCAGGAAGGCCTTTCCAGCCTTACTGTGCCGTCAGACCCTAGACTCACATTAAAGGATGGGCTGTGGTGGTTCGATAATCGGCTTTACGTTCCACAGGAGCTACGCCTAACAACACTCGGACTCTGCCATGATCTCAAATTGGCTGGGCACTTTGGTGGTCGCAAGACAGCAGAACAGCTTTCCCGCTCGTTCTGGTGGCCTCGCTTAAATGAAGACTGCAGGGACTATGTGAGTGATTGTCCTGTCTGTGCCAAGAACAAGACGGAAAAGTCCAAAGCATGGGGCCTACTTAACCCACTGCCTATTCCAGAACGACCGAGGTCCCAGATCTCAATGGACTTTATAGTCGAGCTGCTGCCATCTGCAGGCTTCAACACTATTCTGGTGGTGGTGGATCGCCTCACAAAGATGGCCCATTTCATACCCATGAAGGGCACCCCCTCGGCAGGTGAAACTGCAGAAACGTTCATAAAGGAGGTGGTCTGTCTACACTGAATTCCTCTCAACATAGTATTTAAACGGGGGGGTACAGTTTACATCCGGTTTCTGGAGATCCCTATGCTCCACTCTGGGAATTGACCTGGCCTTCTCCTCAGCATATCATCCGCAGTCTAATAGTCAAATGGAGAGGACCAACCAGGGCCTTGAACAGTACCTCCAGTGCTACTCCTTGTACTCCCAGGATGACTGGGTTTCCTTGTTGCCGATAGCCGAATTCGCCTACAATAACTCAGTTCATTCTGCCACCAAACAATCCCCGTTCTGGGCGAATCTCGGCTACCATCCTGCTTTTCTACCTGACCTGTTAACAGAGAGTACCATACCTGCTGTTCTGGAAATCACTCAATTCCTGGAAAAAAACAACAAGCTTCTTCAGGAGACTCTCTCCCCGACTCAGGCTATCAACGAAAGAAATTTTGACAAGTGGAGACGAGGAGAACTAGAACTCCAATCTGGTCAGCGGGTCTGGTTGTCCACAAAAAAATCGAGATTGACCTACCCCTCCAAAAAGCTTGGGCCAAGGTACATCGGCCCTTTCCAATTAAGAGGAAGATTAACAGAGTGGCTTATGAGCTGGATCTACCTCCTTCACTTCACATTCACCCGGTCTTCCATGTGAATTTGCTCAAGCCAGTAGTCAAGGATCTCTTCCCTGGGCGTAGTACAGCCCCACCAGAACGGATCTTGGTGGACGGAGAGTTCAAGGTGGAAACCATCCTTGACTGCAGGAGAAGAGGAGGCATCATCCAATTCCTGTTGAAGTGGAAAGGGTACAGGCCTTGGGAGCCAGAAGATAACCTGCATACCGGAGAGTTAATTAGGGCCTTCTGGAGAAGACACCTAGCCAAGAGAGCCCGTTTGGGCATCCGGAGGCTGCCCCTTGGGGGGGGGGGGGGCAATGTAAGGAACCATCCGGGGCCATTGGAATGCGCTGGCAATGGCGCCAAAACGGCCATTTAAGCTGAGAGCACCCTGCAATCGGAGTTGTCCGTTCTACAGCATTCCTATGATCTGCGACCCCTGCGTTTACTCTGAAGAGACTTTCTTGTACATGTGACCCCGGCTTTACTTGGACTTTGTTGCTTTCTGCCTGCCCTGATCCCTGGCCTGTCTACGACTACTCTTCTGCTTGCTCCTTTGTACCTTCACTGCCCGCACTTTGCCGACCTTGCTTGTACCTGACTACCCGCTTGCCTGCTCCACCCGTACCCCACCGCCAGCCTGTTACCGACCCGGATTGCACCACCATTCTTCTGCCAAGCACAAGCTTCAGTGGACCCTCACCTACCACCAGTGGTCCAGTCCAACCCTCATGCCCCCTTGTGCTCCGGAACTCCAGGTCTGCACTACCAGGGGTTCTTGAACCAGGGCCACAAGAGAGGTTGTCCCCTACATAAGCCAGACTCGTCCACCAGGTACATGACACTAGGAGATTCACTCTATCTGTCCTGATGACCACTGTCCTGGGACTGGAAGTAAAAATACAAAATTTTGAGTTATTAAAAGAACAGCAATAAAGGGTAAATCTTCCAATGGGGACACTTATTCAGGTGACAGAGATCTAAGAAAGGATTTAACTAATTTTGAAGAGATTGCATCCTGTTTTGTGTTCAAGACATGAAGGGTAGGGAAATCTTGCAAATGGAACGAAGGTTAAAAAAAAAAAAAAAAATAATAATAAAAATCTGACAGGGTCTTAGTGAAAGTAAAAAAAAAAAAAAAAAGTAAAACAATAAAGTTACACCCAAGCACTTAAAACCTGTCCTGCCCACATATGTACTCACACATAAATGTACCTGTCGCTTGCGATATGCCAGAGGGAGAACAATAATTATAGGGCCAATACGCACTCTTAAAGTGGTTGTAAACCTCAGTGATGGAATCTGAGCAAAGCACATATACAGTATCTCACAAAAGTGAGTACACCCCTCACATTTTTGTAAATATTTTATTATATCTTTTCATGTGACAACTCAGAAGAAATGACACTTTGCTGCAATGTAAAGTAGTGAGTGTACAGCTTGTATAACAGTGTCATTTGCTGTTCCCTCAAAATAACCCAACACACAGCCATTAATGTCTAAACTGCTGGCAACAAAAGTGAGTACACCCCTAAGTGAAAATGTCCAAATTGGGCCCAAAGTATCAAATATTTGTGTGGTCACCATTATTTTCCAGCATTGCCTTAACCCTCTTGGGCATGGAGTTCAACAGAGCTTCACAAGTTGCCACTGGAGTCCTTTTCCACTCCTCCATGATGACATCACAGAGCTGGTGGATGTTAGAGACCTTGCGCTCCTCCACCTTCCATTTGAGGATGCCCCACAGATGCTCAATAGGGTTTAGGTCTGGAGACATGCTTGGCCAGTCCATCACCTTTACCCTCAGCTTCTTTAGCAAGGCAGTGCTCATCTTGGAGGTGTGTTTGGGGTCATTATTATGTTGGAATACTGCCCTGCGGCCTAGTCTCCGAAGGGAGGGGATCCTGCTCTGCTTCAGTATGTCACAGTACATGTTGGCATTCATGATTCCCTCAATGAACTGTAGCTCCCCAGTGCCGGTAGCACTCATGCAGCCCCAGACAATGACACTCCCACCACCATGCTTGACTGTAGGTAAGACACACTTGTCTATGTACTCCTCACCTGGTTGCCGCCACACATCCTTGACACCATCTGAACCAAATAAGTTTATCTTGGTCTCATCAGACCAGAGGACATGTTTCCAGTAATCCATGTCCTTAGTCTGATTGTCTTTAGCAAACTGTTTGCGGGCTTTCTTGTGCATCATCTTTAGAAGAAGCTTCCTTCTGGGACGACAGCCATGAAGACCATGCGGAGAGCTCAGAATGGAGTATATGGGAGGATATGTTTTATCTGTATAATAATAATAATAATAATAATCTGTGTATCATCTGAGGCTGTTCATTTCACTGGGGATATGTGAGGGTTTACATCCACTTTAAATCTAAACTGATGACCTGCAGAGGGTTCTAAAACATTGCTTATGGAAAATATAGGGTAGCAAAATGTATTGTCATTTTGTAGACACACACAAATTTAAAGATTAACAAGTTGGGTATCTATTTACTCGGTGCAACCTCATCTTTTATATTTTGCCAAAAAATTGGGTAATTTTTTGTGCCCTAACATTAACTTTAATATATTTCTTACTGAAATTCTGTGCTTGATAAACTGTTGTGCAAATATCATGAAACAAAATTGGATCTAACACTATTTTATTCTCCAGGTTCTCTGCTTTCAAAAAAATGTATATTTGGAAGTTTTAATTAATCTTCAGGCCTAAAATTACTTTTGAAAACTGTGCAAAAAAAACAGCAAAAGCAGCACTGACAGCGAAAGGGTTAATACCCAACTCTGGGAAAATTGAAAATACACTGTACACTCACTACATTTCTTCAGTGTTGTCACATGAAAAGATAGAATAACATATTTTAAAAAATGTGAGGGGTGTACTCACTTTTGTGAGATACTGTATGTCCCCAATAGCTAAACCAGCATTTAACCCTTGCAGTGCAGGCACAGTTCCAGTCCAAGTGATCGTTGAATTTTATGTTTCCTGGAATTGGGCTTTATGCTCAAATGATAAATACTGGAATGTTCCCTGTTAACTTGGTGCCATTAGCTTTGGCTCACAGGTGCCATACATCAATTACAGCCCAACAATATGATTTATATTTCTTAAATGGCTTTGCCAGCATTGACTAAATACATTATAGGTTTACATTAGAAGTCCTATAGGCATGTAATGATCACACAGGACACCAGGTGGCAATGTAGCTTCATACAGTTCCATAATGTGTTACCAGGCCTATTTACTGCATAGCATACCAAAAGTATCAATTATTTAGATTGGCTGAGAAAATCCAATAACATGTTGCTGAGAAGAAAGAGTTGCTGAAGCAAAAGCATCTCTTACAACATCTTTATCAAAGCTAATTTTGTATACTAAATACCAGGTTTCAATGTTGTCCTATTATAATAACATTATCATACTACTTAAATCATGCATTTGTTTCACCAAATCGTCAACAAGGCTTACTTTATAATCCAGAGATAGGACATTTTTGTGAATGACTACAAATTTCCCTAGGTATAGTTGCTGTAAAACAAAGCCCCTCAGTCAGACTCCAATTGACCTATCAATGCAATCCCACCAGTGTTCCTTCATATAGTATTATATACAGTACATGGGTGGATATGTGTGACCATAGGTGGTGGAGCTTTAATCCCATTTACTGCTGCCAAGAGGGCTTTGGAAAAGAGCAGTACTCATTGACTGCTGTGCTTTTTGCAGGATTTCCCTGACCCCGCTAAGATGTGAGAGTCATTGGAATTACTCTTCAAGCACGGAAATGACATTTGATTGGCGTCAACATTGAACGCGTATTGTTGCTGTATGGGTGCTATTACTTCTAACTTCGTAAATCACTTTTAAAAGCAAGAAGATATATATATATATATATAGCAGAAAGATCCTTCTGTTGTAGACCTGTAACAATCACGCCCAATTTAAACTTAAAGTGATTGTAAAGGTTCCCGTTATTTTTTTTTTTAAATAAACATCTTATACTCACCTCCTTGGTGCAGCAGTTTTGCACAGAGTGGCCCCAATCCTCCTCTTCTGGGGCAGCGATCTTGGCTCCTCCTCCACATCGGATGACCCGTTAGGGAAGAGCTTTCCCTGGTGGTCACCCGTGCAGGCGCACCCCTGAGTCCTGCTTCACACATACAATGGGATATGGCCACGCCTCCCGGCTCCCGTGTCACTGGACTCGATTGACAGCAGCGGGAGCCAATGGCTCCCCTGCTATCAATCCATCCAATGAGGACCGGAGCCGGCAGCTAGAGGGACAAGGAACGTTCCCGACACGGGACCGCTTCGGGCTCAGGTAAGTAAAGGGGGGCTCTGGGGGGGGGGGGGGCTGCTGCACTTAAAGTGGTTGTAAAGTCTCCAGGTTTTTCACCTTCATGCATGAAGGTGAAAAACCTTTTAACGCCTGATGAGAAAATGTTTAAACAAAATTTACATTAAATCTGATGTATTTTTTGCCTTCCCCGGTTTGTTCCTTTTCTCCTAATCAACACGCCTTCCTGTTTTCGTTATATATAAGACTTTATGAATGAAAGGGTATACTAGGGACAGTAAGGCTGAGAATAAAAGGACTAAATGATGCTGGTTTCTGAAGCTTCCAATGCACACTATGAGCTGCTCACTGTGTGCAGTGAACCCTAAGCAAGCAATTTTTGTACAGGAGAGGCACCTGGATCTGGATTTTACAAAGGCATTTGCATACCTCCCGACTTTTTGAGATGGGAATGAGAGACACCTATTAGCAAAAGTATGTAGGCATAGGACACACCCCCTTAAAGGAGAATTATACATCAAAAAGATTAGTTGGACCCACATGTGCTTTTTTAAGCACTACTATTCCTTTATACTGGCTTTTAACATTTACAAATGCAGCAATTTAGAATTTGGATGAAAGGTTTAGCAAAGTGAAACCCTTTTTGAAAGATAAATAGTGCATTTTGTATACAACTATATACTGTAGATCAGACCAAAATGAAGGACAAATGAGGAGGAAAGAGGGACAGGCGGACTTTGTTCCAAACCAGGGACAGACCCTCGAAATCAAGGATAGTTGGGAGCTATGCATTTGATGCAGTTCAAAATAAAAGTGTGTTGCGCTACAGTGATTGATATTAAAAATACAGATTTTTTTTTTAAAAGATAAACAGTCCAGAAAAATCAGTTTCTTAAATGGACCATAATGGTCAAATGGCAAACTTCATAATTCAACTGTGGATAAGGTTATCCAATCCCTTCACCAAGTGATGCCCCAGAAGAAGTCCCTTTGTCGACAAAACTGGTCGGGCTGAGCTGTATGTTTCTGCTATCGCGCATTTTACAGGTTTGGATGCTCTGTGGTGTCTGCCTTCCTTTTTTACCATCCAATGCTGTTTTTACTATGGATACATGTGCAATACTTTATATTTGATGCAACACTTAAGAGGTTTTACACTATCCAGCGTTTTATGTTTTATTTGGATCTGACTAAAAGATCGTCGTTTGGGTGGAGTCCCCTGGATGCTCTGGAGCTGTTCCTGACGTGGTTCCTTTGTATATCCCCTGCTGATGACCCCCACCAGGACATATTCATCAAGCCTGTTTGACCCTTCATAATTAAAGGGTCCAGGCTCCTTTGTAAGAGTCCAACCTATTGTGGTGGTGTCGTGTTCACTTAGTGAAGGGATTGGATAACCTTATCCACAGTTGAAGCATGGAGTTTGCCATTTGACCATTATGGTCCATTTGAAAGACTGATTTTTCTGGACTGTGTATTTATCTTTAAAAAAACATTTTTTCAGTATTTTTAATATCAATCACTGTAGCGCAACACACTTTTATTTTGTTTCTTGTTTTTTGAGGTAATGTCTCATATTTGTGGTGTGGCTTTTTTTCACACTGAATAATCTTTTCACATGCGCAGTACTATTTTTGTATTTATCTGATACAGTTCCCCCACAAGCGTTAACTGTACAAACTGAGGTCTGTCGGCATGGACCATAGGGTGAGTACCTGGATTGAAAACTGGCTACAGGGGCGAGTCAAAAGGGTGGTGATAAATGGTGAGTACTCAGAATGGTCTGGTATGGATAATGGGGTCCCCGGGATCTGTCCTGGGACCAATCCTATTTCATTTATTCATAGGCGATCTGGAGGATGGGATAAACCACTTAATCTCAGTACTTGCAAATGATACCAAGTTAAGCAGGGAAATAACTTCTACGCAGGATGTGGAAACTTTGCAAGAAGACCTAAACAAAATAATGGGGTGGGTAACTACATGGCAAGTGAGGTTAAATGTTGAAAAATATAAGGTAATGCATTTGGGTGCCAAAAATACTAACATAAATTACTGGCTAGGGGGAAAACCTCTGGGGGAATTCCAGGATGGAAAAGGACCTGGGGGTCTTAGTAGGTGACAGGCTCAGCAATGGCATGCAATGCCAGGCTGCTGCAAGCAAAGACAACAGAATATTGGCATGCATTAAAAAGGGGATTTATTCCAGAGATGAAACGATATAAAACAATAATTCTTCCACATTACAAGACTCTGGTCCGGCCGCATCTTGAGTATGCCGTCCAATTCTGGTCAACAGTCCTCAGGAGTGATGTGCTGGAGCTGGAGAGAGTCCAGGGAAAGGCAACTAAGCGAATTAAGGGAATAGAGTATCTCAGCTATGGGGAAAGACTACAAGCATTGAACTTACTCTCTCTGGAGAGGAGACGCTTGAGAGGGGATATGATATCATTGTACAAATATCATACTGGTGACCCCAGCATAGGGAAAAAACTTTTTAGCTTTAACATGTTACTGAAATTAAAAAATAGTTTTCAATCTTTACAAATTTGCAGTCTTTATATAACCACTTGCCGACCGCCGATCGGCATCTGACGGCGGCAAAGTGGCTCGTTCCCGCAAAACGCCGTCATACGACGGCGGCTGCGGGAACGAGTTTAGTGAGCACGCGCGCGCTGCCGGAGGCGCGCCCGCGCGCTCACTTTGTCCAGGGGGGGCCAGGGAGCGGGTGCGGCGGCTTCGATTGCCGCCGGCTACCTGCGATGGCCCCCCCGGAGCGAGTGAGCGGAGGTCCGTGTATGTAAACACGGACCTCCGCTCTGTGTGAGGGGGAAGGGCTGTGATCACAGCCTTCCTTTACGTGAAGGCTGTGACCACTTCCCTTCCCCAGCTAGGCAAGCCCCCCTACAGTTAGAACACGCCCAGGGAACATAGTTAACCCTTAGCGCGCCCCCTGCAGGTTAACCCCTTCACTGCCAATGGCATTTACACAGTAATCAGTGCATTTTTATAGCACTGATCGCTGTATAAATGCCAATGGTCCCAAAAAAGTGTCAAAATGGTCCGACATGTCTGCTGAAATATCGCAGTACCGCAAAAAATCGCAGATCGCCGCCATTATTAGTAAAAAATAAAAAAAAATTAAAAACCCCAAAAATGAATTCTCATCATCCGTAAACGCGACCACTTTTGCGCAAACCAATCAATAAACACAGATTGCGATTTTTTTTATCGCAAATATGAGGAAGAATATAAATCGGCCAAAAACGGTGAAAAAAATGTTTTTTTATATTTTTTTTTTGGATTTGTATTTTAGGAAAAAGTAAGAAATTTGGGTTTTTTTGCAAAATTGTCGCTCTTCTTTTGTTTATAGTGGCGATCAGAAATGACGCAGCGGTGATCAAATACCACCAAAAGAAAGCTCTATTTGTGGGAAAAAAAGGACGCAAATTGTCAGTTAAAGCGACGCAGCGCCGAATCGCAAAAAGGGCTCCGGTCCTAAAGCTGGAAATCCTTCCGGGGCTGAAGTGGATAAATAATACCTGTTGGTCCTGTCATAAAGGTCCTTGTTCAGGCATTTCCTGTTATGGAGTGACAAGATTGTGTACCCGTCTCCATATTCTGCTTTAGCGTTGATTCACACTCACAAGTGCCTCTTGTGGAAACTACGGCCCCATTCACATCAAAATGCTCGTTACTGCTACATGATTTTTTTTGGAGAGATTTTCATGCAATTTTGCGTGTCACATAGGGCCAGCCCATTCACTTGAATGAGCTGCCCTATGCCTATAAAAGAAAAGAGAAGGAAGGTGCACGCACCTAGTGCATTACCATAAAAATTTTAATGGAAGTAAAAAAGTTAAAAATGAATACTCACAAAATGGCGTCACAAAGCCATGACAAGACGATACAATTAAATAAAAAGGCACAAGGTGGGGTATCAACTGACGCATTTCGGGGGTGCACCCCCTTACTCAGAGTTGTGCCCCCGAAAAGCGTCAGCTGATACCCCACCTTGTGCCTTTTTATTCAATTGTATCGTCTTGTCCTAGCTTTGTGATGCCATTTTGTGAGTATTCATTTTTAACTTTTTTACTTCCATTAAAATTTTTATGGTAATGCACTAGGTGCTTGCGCCTTCCTTCTGTTTTGTTTTATAGTCATTTTCGGATTACCCGGTCCGAGGGGGGCAGCACACATCTGGTCTCCTACCCCTTGTGGTTCCGTTTGCCTGTTAAGCTGAAGGTCCTCTTGCGATGGAAATTACTATTTTTTCCTCTGAGCTGCCCTATGCGCCTTTGTTGCCTGAAAAGAATTCCTGCCCCTTTCTGGGTGACAAGCTTCACACAATTTTGAAAGGTGTAATTTTCCCTGATTGCCGCGTGATCCTGTTTCGCAACAATAGTGGCAGAATTGCATCATGTTTGAGATGTCATTAAGGGATAATGGCACCCAAACGAGTATTGCACAGCGCTTGCCACGCTATTTGGAATTGTGGGCAGAATCGCTGCGATTTTAAATCGTGGAGTGTGAGTAGCGCCTACAAGTGGCTGTACTGTGCCAGCACACACTACACAAGCATGGTTCACAATGCCCACTATAATGAAGCTGCTCTACTATAGGTGTGCCCAGCCAATTGCATTAGTGTGCACACCCCAAAGCTCAAACACACATGTCTTTCTCTGCAGCCTCAGCTGCACGGGACAGTGAATGAATGGGAAGTGCTCTGTGCTGAGCGACTTCCTGTTCATTCACAAACTGAAACATAGTAAACACAGTTTACTACGCTTCAGTTATGAATGAACACAGTGTGTGAGTGTATTCATTTAGAAAAGGAAGGTGCTGGTAAATGACATAGTCACTAGCCCCTTCCCCCACTCTCCATCCTGAAACATCCCCTGCAGCAGCTGGGGGGGAGGAAAGGAGGGAAGCAAACAGGGGAAGCCCGGGCTGTAGGAGGAATTGGTGCTGCATGTAGTGATTAGGGTGTGCACGCCTATGTGCTCTATAGCAATGATATCACTATAATGACAGGATAGCCAACAGCTGCTGTCTGTGCAACCAGCAATTACCTGTGGTGATCACTGCTGGACGCACACATAGTGCATCCAGCATCGATCATCACAGGTAATCGCTGGCTGTGCAGAGAGCTGTGAATAGTTGCGGCTGCCAGCGACCTGTCATAATGAACAGGGCTGGCGGCCACAGCTAGCCATTCAGAGCCACAGCAGGAATCTCTGATTCCTGCCGCTACAATTCGCACTGGCCTAAATCACTGGTGTGAATGTAGCCTAAAGCCTCGTACACACAATCCAATTTTCGGATGGGAATTTTCGTTCGACGCCTTGTCGTCCAAAATTCTTTCCGTTAGCATGCTCTTTCGTCAGCGGATTTTGATTTTTCATCAGACAAAAGCTGGATGTGCAGGCAAGAAATTTTTTTTAGTACGATTTTTGTTCCGTTAGTATGGTTTTCGTACGAAAAAAAATCGTACAACCGAGACTACGCATGCTCAGAAAGGAAAAAAAGACGCAAAAATATTCAAACATTATGTCATTTCTGACTTTGAATTCGGTCGTATGAAAATTTCCGTATCATTAGTATGCTCTTCACTTTCAACATGAGACAAGCATCCAACAAAAAATTACACTCTGTCGTCTGAAAATCGGATTGTGTGTACGAGGCTTAAGAGTACCTGTGGTTTGCCAAGACAGAGCAAAGCAAAAGATTCACTTTAAATTGGCCACTGCTCTGTTTTCAACTGTGAGCAAGAAGAAGAGGCCCTGTATGAGCTTTAAGTTAACCCTAGTCACAGTTCTCTCTTCTCTCCAGCATGTGTTGACTCTGATACCAGAGTGGCCATTCGCTAAGGACCATTGCTGTCATATGGGAGGGAGAGAAGTGAATCATATGCTCCTCAATACTAGGAAATATGGTACATTTGTCATTGCTCCCAGTGAATCAACAGGGTAGCAAAGCTAAAGTGAGCACTAAGGATGGGCTTGGGCTTGTTTGGAACCGAACGTGCCCCAGCCCGCCAGGAAGTGAACCCTGCACTGCGCTAATCACAGGCAGTGAGATATTCCCTGATCATTGCAGCTGTGCATTGGGGAAAAGTCTCACTGCCTGTGATTAATGCAGTGCAGGGTTCACTTCCTGGCGGGCTCGTGCACGTTCGGTTCCGAACACGGCCAAGCCCATCCTTAGTGAGCACAGGCTGCTAATGGGGACAACACTAAAGTGAACCTATTGCTTTGCCCTGCAATTATAGGTTCACTTTACATTTTTATGTAATAAAGCTGCTAACTGTTTTTTTAAGCCCAACTCCACCGTCACTTTAAACAAGCTTAAACCATTTCAGGTGCATCAAATTAAAAGGTGTTCGATTTCGTCTTACACTTCATTTTCTAGCCACAGCCAAAGTAGAAAACATGCTGCATGCTGCAGAGTGGGATGGACCTTTGCTCTCTATGGACAGCAATATTCTCTCTGCAGAAGTCCAACACACCCCCTGCTAAGTCAGATCCAGAGCTCTGTAACTAGCAGCGAGCATGAGCTTTGCTGACTATAGAGCAGTGGTTCTCAACTCCTGCCCTCGGGACCCACTAACAGGCCAGGTTTGCAGGATAACTGAAATACATCACAGGTGATATCATTTGCTTCTCAGTGATTGCAGTATTCTAGTCTGCATCTCCCCAAGGTAATGCTTAAAATCTGGCCTGTTGGTGAGTCCTGAGGACCGGAGTTGAGAACCACTGCTATAGAGGTATAGGTCTATTAGGGGGTGTGTCAGAGTTCTGCAGAGGGGAAAATGCTTCAACACAGAGAGCAAAGCTTCCACTCTGCAACTTCCGGCAGGGACAGGCTCCGTAATTCAGGCTGTAACTGAAAGAGAACAAACTGTTCTGTTTCAAATGCCACTTTATGCATTGACATACCTCCATAGACCCAATCTGTTTAGACAGCACGGTCACCTGCACCACAGGCAACTTAACTCTTCAATAAAACGCAGAGATTCGATCCAAAGCAAATTGACTTTACATGCAGTACAGAGGATGTTTTTCCAATATTTTGAAGTGTAGGAAGACAATGACTTAAACTCCTAAACTCTGTCTCAGCAAAGAACTACCAGTGAATGGGGAAACATGAAAGAAACACACTAGAATAGATACCCTCAATAACTAGTTCTGGTCAGCTCATTAGATTAGGTTTTTAAAAAGAGATGGCTGCATTCCTAATTGCACAAAAAAAAACTGGATACTAACATTTATAGGTAATAACAGAGGTAGTTGATCCAGGGAATATCTGATTGCTTCCTGGGGGATCAGGAAGGATTTTTTTTCATCCTGTAATATGGGACCCAACATCACCAGCAGCCATTTGTAACAAACCATTCTTTATTCATTTCTTCAAACAGGTCAACATAAATAGCGTCCTTCAGCAGAAAAAGAGGCAAATAAACAGTTCACAGATTTAGCACAAAGGAACCACACGCTCACTACCGATCTCTTGATCCATTCATGTTTCAGGGTGCTGTACAGGCCACAGGGGTTCAGCAACAACTCTGCTGCCTTTCAAGCCTCCCTTACCTGGAGCTTAAGCCCTTCTGGACCAGAGTCCTGGTAGTCAGGGTTTGGAGGTTCTTCCCACCCTAATCTTTTCAAACCTCTGAAATTCTGGATACCTAATACAAACTTAACAAACCAGACAGTACTGGAAATCAGTGCTCTCTCTAGCAAAACTCCCCCAGAACACCTCACCCTGCATGGGTGAGAACCCCTGAGTATGGCAATGTCCCCAAAACTGTTCCCCTTAAAGGGATCGCAACTTAAATATTGGGGAAATGGACTTGCCATCCTCAACGCAGAGGTGTCAGAAGCAATGTGGGACACCCTACAGTGTACCCTAGAGAGGGCATCCACATTCTGGTGTTTTTTTCCTGGCCTGCATTAAACTCTTGTAATGCCATGAACCATCTGGTAACCCTGGCATTCGTGTGTTTGTTCTGTCTCATCCAGGCCAGTGGGGCATGGTCTGATAACAGATGAAACTTTCTGCCCAGGAGAAAATAGAGTAGTGAGTCCAGAGCGCACTTAAAGCGGTTGTCTACCCATTTTGTTTACTTTTACCTACAGGTAAGCCTATAATAAGGCTTACCTGTAGGTAAAATGAATATTCCCCCTCTAATCAGCTGCGGCGTTACGGCGCATGCACCGTGCATGTCCTGGCGCATGCGCTGTGTATGTCCCGGCGCATGCGCTGTGTATGTCTCGGCAAAGGCCCGGCAATAGTGCCGGACCTTGCTGAAATGACGGGGGAGTGACGTCTCACAGTTCCGACCAGTCACAGCGCCGGAGCCGCATACCCAGAAGCAAGATCCTAGGGAAGATGTCCGCTCCCTCAGATGGGACCGAGTCAGATCTTCGTTTCAAGGTGAGTATTTCATAATGAGTTAGTATGCGGTGCATAATATCTCATTATGCTATTGTCTTGCAGGTTTTTATTTTTTTTTTTTTCCGGGTAGACAACCAGTTTAATGGTTAGGCACTCCCACTCCACTACGGTGTAAATTCTTTCAGCGGCTGTCAATTTTATACTAATTTTATACTATAGGATGTTCCTCCCCATTAACTTCTTGGGACAGAATGGCTCCTAAGCCTTCGCTGGAGGCATCTGTTTGGACAGTAAATTCTTTTGAAAAGTCTGGAGCAATGGATACTGGATACTGGCATAAGGGTGTTTAAAGCTCACAGAGAGTCTTCTCAGCCCTGTCTTCCCATTTTGCCTTAACTGACTTCTTAACCTTTGCCAAGACAGTGAGAGGTGCAGCAATAGTGGCAAAGTTGGGAACAAAGTTGCGGTAGTAGTATTCCACAATGCCCAAAAATGCTCGGACCTGTTTCTTTGTAATTGGGCAGAGCCAAGCCTAAATATGTGCTACCTTATTCAGATTTCACCAAACCCCTGCCCACAATGTACCCCAGGTACTTGGCTTCTTCCATAGCAATGGTACATTTTTCTGGGTTCACAGTAAACTCCTCCTTCTTTAGAGAGTCTAACACCTGCACTTGGGAAAGATGGGATTCCCAGTCAGTGCTAAAGATGACAATCTCATCTAAATACACTGAAGTATATTTTCAATGCATGCGTAAGGTTTTATCCATTGCTCATTGAAAAGTAGCCAAGGCAGAATGCAAACCAAACAACATTCTTTTATATTGGAAATGACTTTCTGGAGTAGAAAATGTGGCATTTTCTCTGGCTTCCTTAGTTAATGTTATATCCCTGTAGCCTTTGGTGAGTCTAAGGTGGTAATGTATTGGGCTGGTCCCAACCTCTCTATCAGCTCATCTACTTGGGGCATTGAATATTCATTAAACGTTGATACCTAATTGAGTTTTCTGAAATCATTACAAAACCACAGAGGCCCGTTGGGCTTCGGTACCAACAAAATGGAGCTTGACCACTCACTCTGCAATTCCTCAATGATATTGAGTTCCAGCATTTTTTGAACTTCCTCTGACACTGCTTTTCTATGTGCCCCGGGAATGAGATAGAGTTTCTCTTGGACCTTCACATTGGGTTCTATAACAATGCCAAGGTTAATTACCCTGGTAAGACCTGGAAGTCCTGAAAACATCTCCCTATTCTTCTGTAAGAAAAAACTCTTTTACTGCCTGCATTTTGCAGCTTGGACAGGGAGGCAGAAGCTAGGATTGAGTTCTCTCCTAAAGGGAGCTTAGGACTAACCTCAGCCAGGGCAACTACCTGCTCTCGGTCCTTCCAGGGCATTAGCAGATTCACATGGTATATTTGGTAGGGCTTCCTCTTCCAAGGTTGGTGTACTTCATAGTTGACTTTTCCAACCATTTCTACCACCTCAAATGGCCACTGCCACCTTGCCAGGAGTTTTCTTTCTACTGTGGGTATGAGTACAGCCACCCGATCCCCCATATGGAAATACGTTTTGCAGACTGGTTTTACACCCTTATTTGCACTTCATTTGGTTTTTGCATATGTTTTTTTACTTGGGGCATTACCTTGGAGATCCCCTCTCTCTCATCTGGGTTATATGCTCTAACACTGACTTATGGGGAGAGGATTCATTTTCCCATGTTTCTCTCACCAAGTCATACAGTCCCTGTGGTCTTCACCTGTACCCCAAACAATCTTTGTCATCTCATTGCACAACATTTTTAAGCTTTTATTGAACCACTTTACCATCCTTGACTCATATAGACACAAAGTTCAACAAAGGGCAGTCCCTTCCCATGATAATGTTATGGATGAGGTCAGGTACCACCCCACTCCATGGGTAATTTTGCCACACGCCATGGGGGTTCTCACTGGTGCTAGTGGGTAATTCTTGGTGTCCCTGTGTATGCACACCATCCTTAGGGGCCTTGCTACAGGGCCCACCTCCCCAGCTACCTTGCTTCCAGAATTCAACACACTATGGCATGAAGCTGGTTCACCCAGAAGTCACACTCAAACTACCCAGGTCGGTCAGGTCAATACACAAACCGCAAGACACTGAACGCCTTTCTTTTGATGTGATTTTGAATGTATTTAGCTGGTTTAAATTTAAGGTACAATTGGACTTTAAGTTATTACTGTATAACACAGCTATTATTCTAATTGAAAGTATAAAAAAAACTGTTATTATTAGTTGCTCAATATTAGAATTTAGAAACACTGCCTTATTGTATGTTTCATAAATGTACACCCATTGGTAATATACTGGGACACGTGCAGGAAAAGAAAGGTGATGCACACCATAGGGATCACTGCATTTATTGTGTAGGAGAACTACAAGCATAGCTATGACAATCCTTAGGACCGCTCCTCTAATACGTTTCTCCCAATAGGGCTGTATTGTGTTTAGGCACCCATATTGGGGCATAAATTGTTAAACCAGGGCAAACTGAAAACAAGCCAAAATTCTTTGTGCTATGCATTTGTTTCAGATGTGATAAATTTTCTTTTGTCAAGGTTAATGCTATTTATATCACACAGCTGAGTACTCCGTTGTTTTGTTATATTTTATTACTGCTTTTCTCTTTAAATATGTACATTTTTTCCACAAAGAGAGGAAATTGTTTTTCCATGTGCCCCCATTTTTAAAATATTCTCCTAAGCAGTAACTTGTCTTTTGTAGTCTTTCTAGCGGTAATTGTATATAATTATCTCCTCAAAACAGAAGAATGTGTGAAAGCCGGGTGAATTTGAAATCATTTTATTATCTACAGATATGTATATTTCACAGGTGATAAATTATTAAAAGCCAACATGTATACCTGTGTAAAAAATAAAACTCACCACTTGACTCCGCACACAGATAACTGGATGTATACTATGCGCAGTTGTCTTTGTACAGTACACTAGATTTTTTTTTTTTTTATTGTTTTACATTCTGGAAGCGCACATCTTCCTTCATGTCAAAATCAGAAATAATTTTAAATTGAATACACTCTTGTTTCACATTATATTTGTATGTCTGTAGAGGAAAAAACATCCGCCGTCCATACCAAAAACACATTTCCACTTGTTTCATGCTACATGTTAAAAAAGAACAATAGAAAGAAAATGTACAAGTGTTTCCCACTGTCCGTTGAACTGAAATGATACTTCAAAACAGAATTCACTTATTAAAGACAGTAAGAGTTGTCATATTCAAAGTCAATCTCCTGCATAAAATGTTCCCACAGACTATGAAAAACTGGTAACAATTCATCCACAGTGCCTTCTCTTGTCTGGTCGTTTCTTTAATATTGCAGAATCTGATTGGATGGTTTTCTGAAGCTTTATTTATGCCGACCTGATGAAAAGAAAACAAAAAAGACAGCATATGTTAAAGCAAAAACAGGGGAGTTCAATAAAGTCCTAACAGGAAAAAGTAGGGCTCTTCTGCTTACTGGATCTTTCTAGTGTGGGTCAGGACAAGGAATATTCTCACAGCTGGAGATGGCACTAAGGAAGTTCTTCAAGGAGTAGAAGTGACTCTGGTATGAAAAGAGAAGGACAGAGAAGGCGCCTGTAAGTGCACAATGCCAGCAGTTTATTACGTAACGCAGGTTAAAAACACTTAAAAGACATAAGCGTGTGGTAGGCTCACCATTAATGTATTCCTGGTGGGCTCCTGTCACTGTCTTTCCATCTCCTGTTATTTCCAGCAGCTCGAGGGTAGATAGAATTGCCCAGTCAAGATGGCCGCCACTCTTTCGGGACTGCGGTGGAACGCACACGTTGGAACTGACGTCAGGAAAGGGATGGTGACACATTTTAGAGCATGCACAATAAGCTCCTTCTTCAAAACCCTAGGGTTTTGAAGAAGGAGCTTAGTGTGCATGGTCCAGAATGCATCACCCCTTTCCTGACGTCACTTCCGTCGCGCGCACAACGTGCATTCCATCGTGGCCCTGGAAGAGGGTCGGCCATCTTGAATGGGCAATCCTATTCACCCTCAAGCTGCTGCACAGCACAGAGAGATGGAAAGACAATGACAGAAGCCAGTAAGGAATACATTAATGATGAGCCTACCACACGATTATGTCTAGTGTTTTTAAACTGCATTACATAATAAACTGCTGGCATTCTGCACTTACAGATGCCTTCTCTTTCCTTCTCCAATAAAGTCCTAATGACACTTTTCTGGCAGTATGACCCTTAAAATGGCCTGCCTGCCTTTTTTGGTAGCTTTACTGACACGTGCAGCAGATTCAGGTAATTATTAAAGTGGTTGTAAAGTCAGAAGGTTTTTTATCTTAATGCATTCGATGCATTAAGATAAAAAGCCTTCTGTGTGCAGCAGCCCCCCATTACTTACATGAGGTCCATCTAGTTTGAGCAATGTTCTAGAAATGTCTCGGCTATCTGGGACTCCCCTCCCGCTGCTGTCAATCAAAGTCAGTCAGCCAATGAGAGTAGAGAGGGGACATGGCCGGGCCACAGCTCTGTGTCTGAATGGATACACGGAGCTGTGACTCGGCTCGGGTGCCCCCATAGCAAGTTGCTTGCTGTGGGGGCACCCAACAGGAGTCCACTGCACAGAGGTAAGTATAACTTATTTTATTTTTAACAATAAAAAAAAAACAAGACTTTAGTATCACTTGAATTGCTCAACTGAATGAAAAAATAAAATGGGGGCATGCCATTTTTTCCTTTATTTTTTTTAATTAGCCAGATGCCAGCAATTGCAACCGCAAGTCAATTTAAATGTGATTTGACTCGTTTTCTTTAGAAATGTAATTTTTGCTGTAGCATGTTCTATACATGCTACAGATGCACCAATTTGCAGGCAGACTAAGGGGAACCTCTCCAGGCACTATATTTAAAGGATTTTTTATACCCCCTTCCTTCCCAGACCAATTTTCAGCTTTCAGCGCTCTAACATTTTGAATGACAATTACCCAGTCATGCAACACTGTACCCAAACAATTTTTTTTTCATTTTTTTTTTCACATAAATTTGGCTTTCTTTTGGTGGTATTTAATCACCACTGTTTTTTTTTATTTTTTGCGACATAAGTGAAAAATAGTGAAAATTAAAAAAAAAAACACCTTTTTTAAGTTTCTATGATAGCATTTTGCAAAAAAAGTCATTTTTGTTCATAAATTTGGGCCAAAGCCTATACTGCTACATATATTTGGTAAAAATAACCCACATAAGTGTATATTATTTGGTCTGTGTGAAAGTTATAGAGTCTACAAGCTATGGTGCCAATCATCGAAAATTGATCACACCTGATGCACTGATGGCCTATCTAATTTCTTGAAATGTCAGGAAAGTACAAATACCCCCCAAATTACCCATTTTTGAAAAGTAGACATTTCAAGGTATTTTGTAAGAGGCATGGTTTTTTAAAGTTGTATTTTTTCCCACAATTCTTGGGGAAATTAAGAAATTATTATTATTTTTTTTTACACAAAATTGTCAAAACAACAAGTTATTTCTCACACACAGCATATGCATACTTCCAATTACACCCCAAAATACATTCTGCTACTCCTCCTGAGTATAGCGATACCACATGTGTGCGACTTTTTCACAGCCTGGCCACATAGAGAGGTCCAACATGCATGGAGCACCATCAGACTTTCTAGGAGCATAAATTAGACATCTATTTTCCTAACGACCTATTGCAATTTTGAAGACCCTGGAGCACCAGGACAATGGAATTACCCACAAAATGACCCCATTTTGGAAAGCAAACACCCCAATGTATATTCTATGAGGCATTGTGGGTCTTTTGAATGGTTCATTTTTTCCTTGAAGAACTTCCCTAGTGCCATCTCCAAGTCTTTGAAAAACATGGAAAGAAAATAAAAACACTTTTATTTTTACACAAAGTGGTCAATTTATAAGATATTTCTAACACGTAGCATGTACATAGCAAAAATTACCCCCCCAAAATATATTCTACTACTTGTCCTGAGTATGGTGATACCACATGTGTGATACTTTTACCCAGCCTGGCCACAGAGAGGTCCAACATTGAAGTAGTACCTTCATGCGTTATAAGAGCATAAATTACACATCTAGTTCCATTCCTACCTATCACACTTTTGAAGGTCTTGGAGCACCAGGACCATGGAATTACCCACAAAATGACCCAATTTTGGAAAGTAAACACCCCAATATATATTTTATGAGGCATGGCTAGTCACAGGTACTCGGGTACTCTGATGGGCTGGTGACAGGTACTCTGAAATGCTGGAGACAGGTACTCAGGTAATTTGATGGGCTGGTGACAGGTACTCGGGTACTCTGATGGGCTACAGATAGGTACTCGGGTACTCTTATGGGCTGCAGGTAGGTACTTGGGTACTTTGATGGGCTGCAGATAGGTACTCAGGTACTCTGGTGTGCTGGTGACAGGTACTCGGGTACTCTGATGGGCTGGTAACAGGTACTTGGGTACTCTGATGATATAGTGACAGGTACTCGGGTACTCTGATGAGATGGTGACAGGTACTCGGGTGCTCTGATGGCTGGTGACAGGTACTCGGGTGCTCTGATGGGCTGGTAACAGTTACTCGAGTGCTATGATGAGGTGGTGACAGGTACTCGGGTACTCTGATGGGCTGGTGACAGGTACTCTGATAGGATGATGACAGGTACTCGGATACTCTGATGAGATGGTGACAGGCACTCTGATGGGCTGGTAACAGGTACTCGAGTACTCTGATGAAATGGTGACAGGTACTCGGGTACTCTGATGGGATGGTGACAGGTACTCGGGTACTCTGATGAGATGGTGACAGGTACTCTGATGAGATGGTGGCAGGTACTCGGGTACTTTTATGGACAGGTGACAGGTACTCGGATACTCTGATGGGCTGGTGACAGGTACTCGGGTACTCTGATGAGATGATGGCAGGTACTCGGGTACTCTGATGAGGTGGTGACAGGTATTCGGGTACTCTGATGGGTTGGTGACAGGTACTCAGGTACTCTGATGGGCTGGTGACAGGTACTCTGATGGGATGATGACAGGTGCTCTGGTACTCTGATGAGATGGTGACAGGCACTCTGATGGGCTGGTAACAGGTACTCGGGTACTCTGATGAAATGGTGACAGGTACTCGGGTACTCTGATGAGATGGTGACAGGTACTCGGGTACTCTGATGGGCTGGTGACAGGTACTCTGGTACTCTGATGGGCTGGTAACAGGTACTCGGGTAATCTGATGAGATGGTGACAGGTACTCAGATGGGCAGGTGACAGGTACTTGGGTATTCTGATGGGTAGATGACAGGTACTCTGATGGGCTGTGACAGGTACTTTGATGGGGTGGTGACAGGTACTCTTTAGAACTGGGGGGGGATCAGTGTGCTTGGTGTGTACTGTGAATGGTAACAAGCTGTTACCACAATCTCCTTCTCACACGATCGGTACCACAGTTTGTTTACATCATGTGACTGGATTGGACACAGCCGGTCACGTGGTAAAGAGCCAATTTCATTGGCTATTTACACTGATTGGGGCTGGGCTTTGTCCGAGTGACAAGCCCCAACCCTGATTGCCGCGCTGCGTGCCCCCGGGGGCGTGCACGAGTGGCGTGAACGCGGATGGCTGCAAATATCATATGACGTCCACCCAGGATGGGGAGTGCACCTTGTCGGTGTATTATTACTATACGCCGGTAAGGAAGTGGTTAAAATCACTGCTCCTTTAAAAACGATTGTTTTAAAAAAAATGTTTGCATTGATACATGTCCGCCAGAGCAGTACCCGGACCCCATACCCTTTTTATGGCCAATTACTTGCATATAAGCCTTTAACTTCGGAACTTTAGATTTTTCCTGTTCGGCTCCCATAGACTTCAATGGGGTTTGCCGTTCGGGTCAGAACTTTTCCCCTGTTCGGGAGTTCTGCTGCGAACAGGGGGGTGTTTGGCCCATCTCTACTGTTAGGCTGCATTCACACCTGAGCGTAGTGTTTCTGGATGTTTTTCAAGCCTTATGTCGCGCGACTTTGCTCGTTTGCAAACGCCCATGTTGCGCTAATACGCGTGACTGATGCTTTTCCATTGATATCTATGGCAGTACAAATGTTCCAGAAACGCCCAAATATGCCAGATTCACACGACAAAAATACCTCTAAGAGTAGTTTGAGCTTCGAGCATTTGGCTTCAGGCGTTTGGCTTCAGGCGTTTTTGAGCGGAGATGTGAACCATTTCCATAGAGAATCATTGTTTTTTCCCCTCCAGCGTTTTGTAGCTTTAGGCTTCAAGCATATTCAAGCTACAAAACGCTCAGGTGTGAATGGGCTCGAGAGTCCGGGATCATCAGCCAGCCACTGGTAAAAGTAAACATTTTTTATTAGATTCTCAAAACAGGCAAACATAAACAGCTTTTAGTCCTGGTATAATAAAGACAACTTAACCACTTGCTTACTGGGCACTTAAATCCCCTCCTGCCCAGACCAATTTTCAGCTTTCAGTGCTGCTGCGATTTGAATGAGAATTGCGCGGTCATGCTACATTGTACCCAAATAAAATTTTTATAATTTTTTTTCTCACAAATAGAGCTTTCTTTTGGTGGTATTTAATCACTGCTGTTTTTTTTTATTTTTGCTAAAAAAAACGAAAAAAAGACTGAAAATTTTGAAAAAAAACCCCAAACAGTTTCATAGTTTGTTATAAAATTCTGAAAACAGGTAATTTTTCTCCTTTATTGATGTGCGCTGATGAGGCAGCACTGATGGGCACTAATAGGCTGCACTACTGGTGGGCACTGATTTGGTGGCACTGTTGGGCACTGATGAGGTGGTACGGGTGGGTGGCAGTGATGGGCACTGATGGGTAACACTGACGGCACTGAAGGGCACTGATGGCTGGCATTGATAAGTGGCACTGATATGTGGCACTGATGGGTGGCACGGATATGCACTGGTAGGCACTGGTAGGTGACACTGATCAGCAGCACTGATGATAAGGCACTGATGGGCACTGGTTGGCAGCACTGAGGGGCATTGATAGGTGGCACTGATGGGCATTGATAGGTGGCACTGATGGGCACTAATAGGTAGCACTCGTGGGCACTGGTAGGCTGCCCTGATGTGCACCTGTAGGTGGCACTGGTGGGCACTGGTAGATGGCACTGTAGGGCACTGCATAACAGCAGTGCCTCTCTGTGTGCGGGACCGATGTCCCTCTGTCTGCAGCCGGTGATCGGCTTTTTTTTCCCCTGACACTGTCAGCGTGAAGGAATAAAAAAAGCAGATTACAAATCTTTTGTTTACATCACGTGATCAGCTGTCATTGGTTGACAGCTGATCAAGTGGTAAGGGGCTGTGGATACCCACGATTGTCTCTCATCATCACCCTTTAAAGTGGATGTAAACCCAATTCATGAAATTTGAGCAGGGCACATAGACCTGCAGTGTTTTATTATCTCTCTTCAAAGCACTAAGTCCTGTAGCTGTCTCTTGTTCAGTTCCTCTGTTATCGCTGCCTGACAAATACTCCTTCACATATGATAAAAATAGCCGGAGTTTGTTGTTGAGGAGGGAGCTATAAATAGATTTGCACGGTGCTCAACAATACAAAGAAGAGAGCTGAGAGTCTCTACTTATAAGGTCTGTCTTTGCTGTATGCCCAGGCTTCACGCAATGCTAATCAGGAAGAGAAAAAATCCTAACAGGAACAGCACTTTCTAAAGGATATATACAGATGAAGACAGAAGATATACATGTAAGACTTATATAGGGAGATTTGTTTCATCTCTGAGTATCATCTGTGGCTGTTCACTTCACTGGGTATATGTGAGGGTTTACATCCACTTTAAAGGAAACACAACTCAAATAATGAGGATTCATATTTCCTGTCCAGAACACATCCCTGGCATCTTATACAAGAGTTACAGTATATCATTGCAGAGTTTAAAAAAAAAAAAAAAAAAAAACTTGGATGCCAGAAGTGAATTGCAAAATTTGCTTCCAATAGGCGATGCAATGTAACAGCATGGGCAGAATTATAAATTCACTGCGGCCCTCCAAGTCTCTTTATACCCTCCTGTGAGTTTAGTCAGGGCAGGCACATAATCATTGCTGTTAATAGGAGAATGTGCATATGTGGCAAATACCTTTGATGAATGCTTCTGTGTGATACTATCTATGTTTACTAACGGCATGTACTGAGAGCTTATTTGCTCCAAAAAAGCCATTAAAAGGACCAATCGACTGCATGAGTCGGGAAAGGGTATACAGACCAGTACCCAGAGGCATAACTAGAACCTTCAGGGCCCCCTGTGCAAGAAATTAGGAAGGGCCCCCCTGACCCCTGGCCAGGGCCCTTCTCTCTTCTCGCTGATCCTGAGGCCCTTTACTCCCATCACGGGTCCCTTTATTACGGCCTGCAGTGGGACCCTGGGAACAGCAGAAGACAAGTAAACTGGATAGGAGGGGTGGTGGGGGCAGCATATAGAGGAACCAATCTCCTCCATCAGGAGGAAAATGGAGGAGACTGGTTTGTCTAAATGCCGCCCCCGCCATCCCTCCTATCCAGGTGTACAAGGGAAGCACATGGGCCCCCTGGAGCATGGGGCCCGGTTGCAATCGCAACCCCTATCGTTACGCCCCTGCCAGTACCACATGGGCTACAATGGTGGGAGACCCACTACCGGCTACAGCAATACATACTAGACTGGTGAAAACAGAAATCCAGCATTAGCACACAGTTAACAAGAATATATATTGGAATTGTACTTAGTATGTGCCCTCATGTGCAAGTGCAGAACACAGAAGATAATGCAGCGTACGCTTCCTATTAATTAGGTTCTGTGAATAGACAAGCACTTAAAAAGTTCTGCTCTATCTAGAACTATAGCTGAGAAGTACCCCTACTCACGTCTGCTCAGATTTATGCACTTGTTTTAGGTCATTACGCTGTGAAGGACTTTTACTGATTTATTGATTCACTTGAGGAATTTGTTTTGCCTGTGGTACCAGATACATCTTCTAGCATGAAAACTGTAGGGGAGCTATAATAACATCTTTCAATTTTCAGCCTTTCATCTAGAATATGACTGTGAGCTATACAATCAAAGGGACCAAAGAATATGTCACAGGGCTCTGTATACCTTCATCCAAAACATAATGAAATATTGAAAGTCTGCCAAGTAATGCTATAGCTAAGCTAATATACTGAAATCTGCTAAAAAATGATTATGATTCGTGTTATTGTTACCTCTGTTGTCCGAAGTAGAAATAAGACATTTTTTTCAATGCCTGATTTTGATGGGTCAGTAGTGTAGCAATGCAATGCCATTGTGCAATATAACTCAGGAGGTAAATAGCTCTACAGAAAAAAAAATCAGTCCAAACCATAAAGAAATCAAACAAAAAAATCACAGAAAAAAAGGAAGGAGAAGGGGAGAAATAAAAATACACACAAACAAACAAACTGAGGAACCACCTTGATTCCAAGACCCTAGTGTTAGAAGTAACATACAGTATCTAAGAAAAGTGAGTACACCCCTCACATTTTTGTAAATATTTTATTATATCTTTTAATGTGACAACACTGAAGAAATGACACTTTGCTACAATGTAAAGTAGTAAGTGTACAGCTTGTATAACAGTGTAAATTTGCTGTCCCCTCAAAATAACTCAACACACAGCCATTAATGTCTAAACCACTGGCAACAAAAGTGAGAACACCTCTAAGTGAAAATGTTCAATTTGGGCCCGATTAGCCATTTTCCCTCCCCAGTGTCATGTGACTCATTAGTGTTACAAGGTCTCAGGTGTGAGTGGGGAGCAGGTGTGTTAAATTTTCTGTTAGCACTCTCACTCTCTCATACTGGTCACTGGAAGTTCAACACGGTACCTCATGGCAAAGAACTCTCTGAGAATCTGAAAAAAGAATTGTTGCTCTACATAAAGATGGCCTAGGCTATAAGAAGATTGCCAAGACCCTGAAACTGAACTGCAGCAGGGTGGTCAAGATCATACAGTGGTTTAACAGGACAGGTTCCACTCATAACAGGCTCGCCATGGACGTGAGTGGACGTGCTCGGTGTCATATTCAGGGGTCATCTTTGGGAAATAGATATTTATAAGTATGAATGCTGCCAACATTGCTGCAGAGGTTGAAGGGGTGGGGGATCAGCCTGTCAGTAGAGTTGGGATGTGCGGGTTCGGCTGAACTACGCGAAAAAGTTCGAGTTCGGCCCCGAACTTGACCCCGAACCCCATTGAAATCAATGGTGACCTGAACTTTTGGGCACTAAAATGGCTCTACAAAAGTCCTGGAAAGGGCTAGAGGGCTGCAAAAGGAAGCAAAATGGGGGTACGAGTAGGAAAAGTGCCCTGCAAACAAATGTTGATAGGGAAATAACTTAAAATCACATAGAAAAAAAAAAAATGGAGGAGAAGGTGGATGTGGAGTAGGAGGTTGAGGAGGCCTCAAAAAAGAATAAGTTCACTTAAGTATACCAATGGCTGTGTGAGGCCGGTATAAATGTCTATTCTGCACAAGGTACAGACAAGTCTTGTGGGAACCATGCCTGGTTCATTTTAATAAACCTTAGCTTGTCCACGTTGGCTGTGGACAGGCGGCTGCGCTTGTCTGTGATAACGCCCCCTGCCGTGCTAAACACACGTTCAGACAATACACTGGCTGCAAGGCAGGCCGGCACCTCCAAGGCATAAAGGGCAAGCTCAGGCCATGTGCCCAATTTAGAGACCCAGAAGCTGAATGGGGCAGACCCATCAGTCAGTACGTGTAGGCGTGTGCACACATACTGTTCACCATGTTGCTGAAATGCTGCCTCCTGCTAAGACGTTGCCTATCAGCTGGTGGTGCTGTTTGTTGTGGCGTGCTGCTGACAAAGCTTTTCCACATTTCGGCCATGCTAACCCTGCCTTCTGAGGTTCTGGCGGTGCCACAGCTGCGTTGGTGACCTCTTCCTCCTCCTCTGCCTTCGCCTTGTGCTTCCACTGAGCCCCCCGGTGTCATTTGGGAATGCCCTCAGCAGCGCATCTAGCAGCGTGCAGTTATAGTCGCGCATCTTCCGATCACGCTCCAGTGAGGGAATTAAGGACGGCACGTTGTCCTTGTAACGGGGATCCAGCAGGGTGGCCACCCAGTAATCAGCACAAGTTACAATGAGGGCAACTCGGCTGTTGTTGCGCAGGCACTGCAGCATGTAGTCGCTCATGTGTGCCAGGCTGCCCAGAGGCAAAGACAAGCTGTCCTATGTGGGAGGTGTATTATCGGTGTCCTCTGTATCCCCCCAGCCATGCTCCAGTGATGCCCATGAGCTGCGTTGGGTGCCACCCTGCTGTGAACACGGTTCCTCCTCCTCCTCATCACCCTTGTCCTCCTCATCTTCCAGAACTGTGCCCTGGCTTGAACATTTTTTACCTGGCCTATGCTGGTGCATGAAGCCACCCTCCGAGCCAATTGTGAATGACTGGCCTGATAACTGTGGAAATGACCCCTCTTCCTCCTCCTCTTCCTCCTGTGCCACATCCTCTTCCATCATCGCCCAAAGTCTCTTTTTTCAAGGAGACATAGAAGTGGGATAGTACCGCTGAGAACAACGTCATCAGCACTGGCCATGTTGGTGGAGTATTCGAAACACCGCAATATGGTACACAGGTCTCGCATGGAGGCCCATTCATTGGTGGTGAAGTGGAGCTGTTCCGCAAAGCGACTGACCCGTGCGTGCTGCAGCTGAAACCCCACTATTGTCTGCTGCTGCTCGCACAGTCTCTCCAGCATGTGCAAGATGGAGTTCCACCTTGTGGGCATGTCACATAGGAGGCAGTGAGCGGGAAGGCTGAAGTTCCACTGCAGCGCAGACAGGCGAGCAGCAGCAGGGTGAGAACGCAGAAAGCACGCACAGACGGCCCTCACTTTCTGCAGCAGCTTTGACATATCCGGGTAGTTTTTTTAGAAATGTCTGCACCACCAAATTTAGCACATGTGCCAGGCAAGGGATCTGCTTCAAACCAGCTAGGCCTAGAGCTGCTACGAGATTTCGCCCATTATCGCACACCACCAGACCGGGCTTGAGGCTCAGTGGCAACAACCACTCATCGGTCTGTTGCTCAATGCCCATCCCCAACTCCTGTGCAGTGTGGGGTTTATCAACCAAAAATATCAGTTTTAAAACAGCCTGCTGTCGTTTCCCCCTGGATGTGCTGAAGTTGGCGGTGAAGGTGTTACGCTGACCGGACGAGGAGGCGGTAGAGGAGGAGGAAGTGGAGTAGGAGGAGGAGGCAACAGGAGGCAAAGAGAAATGCCCTGCAATCCTCGGTGGTGGAAGGACATGCGCCAAACTGCTATCTGCCTTAGGCCCACCCGCCACTACATTTGCCCTGTGTGCAGTTAGCGAGATATAGCGTCCCTGCCCGTGCTTACTGGTCCACATATCAGTGGTTATGTGGACCTTGCCACAGATGGTGTTGAGCAGTGCACACTTGATCTTGTCTCCAACTTGTTTGTGCAAGGAAGGGATGGCTCGCCAGGAAAACTAGTGGCGGCTGGGAACCACGTACTGTGGGACAGCCACCGCCATAAGACTGAAAAGTGTCCGTGTCCACCAGACAGAATGACAGCATTTCAAAGGCCAGGAATTTTGAAATGCTGGCATTCAGGGCCAGGGATCGCAAGTGGGTAAGGGGGTACATCCTCTTTCTCTCCAGTGTTTGGGAGATGGACAGCTGTAAGCTTCCATGGGACCGTGTGGAAATGCTTGGGGATGGTGGCGGACATGGTGTCGTTGCTCTCACATCGTCTGTTTGCTGGGTGGCAGGTGACACTGGCACTGTAGAGGTGGAGGAAGAGGCCGAGGCAGCAGCAGAAGAGGAAGCAGGAGGAGCCCGAGACCTTTCTTGGATTTTGAGGTGCTTATTCCACTGCAGCTCCTGTTTTGCATGTAGATGCCTGGTCATGCAGGCTGTGCTCAGGTTTAGAACATTTATGCCTCGCTTCAGGCTCTGATTGCACAGCGTGCAAACCACTCGTGTCTTGTCGTCAGCACATTGTCTGAAGAACTGCCAAGCCAGGGAACTCCTTTGAGCTGCCTTTGGTGTGCTAGGTCCCTGGGTGCAGTGGGTAGTAGCAGGCGTACTGTCTAGGGGACACTGCTTCCTCTTTTGCTGTGCTGGTGCCTCTGTGCGACCACCACCTCTTCCTCCAAACTGCACACGTCCCTCGCATGACCTTCATTCCATGTGGGGTCTAGGACCTCATCTGCCCTCCTTGTCAGTCTGCACACTGTAGAAAGCCGCAGCAGTTGGCACCTGTGTTTCGTCATCATCAGAGACATGCTGTGGTGGTGTTTCCATGTCCTCATCCTGAAACAGAAGTGGTTGGGCACCGGTGCACTCAATGTCTTCCACTTCTGGGGCAGGGCTATGTGGATGGCCCACGGAAAGCATAAAAGCAGAGTCATCAAAAAGCATAAGAGACTGCTGCATGACTTGGGGCTCAGACTGCTTGGCTGATTTACAAGGGGCTGAGGTGAAAGACAGATGGCCATGGGGTTCAGGTGCCAACTCTGAGCTTTCAGCAAGGGACCGGGTGGGAGACAATGTGAATGAACTGGAGGCATTGTCAGCCACCCAATCTACTATCGCTTGTACTTGTTCTGGCCTCACCATTCGTTGAGCGGCATTCGGGCCTACCATATAACGTTGAAGGTTCTGTCGGCTACTCGCACCCGAGGAAGGTGTTTCACTTGTGCGTGTAGCTGGCACAGATGGACCACGTCCTCTCCTTGCAACAGGAGCTTCACCAACACCACCAACACCAGCAGCACCATGACCACGTCCCTTATTTGATGTTCTCCTCATTCTGGACGCAAATGTACTATTTAGCACAAATTTATATTATTTTTTACACCAGCAATGTGCAATTGTGTGCAAGGAATGCACAGCAAGGTGCAAATGTACTATGTAGCACTATTTATTAATAATAATAAAAAAAGAATAATAAATTATTATTCTTTTTTTTTAAACCAGCAATGTAGATGCACTTTTTATTTTTGTGCAAGAAATGCACCGCTGGCCACAAATGTAGTATTTAGATTTTTGTTTTTTTAAACCAGCAATCTAGATGCACTTTTTATTTTTGTGCAAGAATTGCACCGCTGGCCGCAAATGTAGTATTTAGAATTTTTTTGTTTTTAAACCAGCAATGTAGACGCACTTTTTAATTTTGTGCAAGAAATGCCCCGCTGGCCGCAAATGTAATATTTTGCACAAAAAAATTTAAAAAATGTAATTTGTCTAACTGCAATGTAAAAGCAGTATTTAAATATGCCAAAATGTTGCCAACTGAACTAACAGAACACGATTAAAGTAGTGTACCTGACATACAAGCAGTTGCAAGTGCACTGCACTTGCAAAAATGGCTGCAAACGCCCACCTAACAAACAGAAAAATTGCTTAGGTTTTATATGGGGCACTTTGCTTAGCAAACAAAATGTACTCTAGCAAACAAAAATCTCCTCTAGCACCCACCCACCAATAAATCGCTGTTTTTAACAGATTTTCTAAAGCTAATCTGTCCCTCACACCAGCAGCAGCATCCTCTCCCTACACTAGTATGAGATGATTTTCGAAAGCTAATCTGTCCCTCACAGTAGCAGCAGGATCCTCTACCTACACTAGTATGAGATGATGTGACATGCAGTACTACGTGACTCCAACTTATATAGAGGCTGGGTCACGTGATGCACTGGCCAATCACAGCCATGCCATTAGTAGGCATGGCTGTGATGGCTTCTAAGGGCAAACGAGTGCAACGCTTGTTGATTGGCTGCCCTGCAGCTATTCAAAAGGCGCGAAAAAATACCAGAACCCCGAAACTGGACTTTTTTTCAAATGTCCGAGTTCGGATTCGGGACACGAGCTTTACAGTTCGGGTTCGCTCAACTCTACCTGTCAGTGCTCAGTCCATATGCCGCACACTGCATTAAATTGGTCTGCATGGCTATCGTCCCAGAAGGAAGCCTCTTCTAAAGATGATGCACAAGAAATCCCACAAACAGCATGCTGAAGAGAAGCAGACTAAGGACATGGATTACTGGAACCATGTCCTGTGATCTGATGAGACCAAGATAAACGTATTTGGTTCAGATGGTGTCAAGCGTGTGTGGTGGCAACCAGGTAAGGAGTACAAAGACAAGTGTGTCTTGCCTATAGTCAAGCATGGTGATGGGAGTGTCATGGTCTGGGGCTGCATGAGTGCCGCTGGCACTGGGGAGCTACAGTTCATTGAGGGAACCATAAATGCCAGCATGTACTGTGACATATTGAAGTAGAGCCTGATCCCCTCCTTTTGGAGACTGGGCCTCAGGGCAGTATTCCAACATGATAACAACCCCAAACACACCTCCAAAATGACCACTGCCTTGCTAAAGAAGCTGAGAGTAAAGGTGATGGACTGGCCAAGCATGTCTCCAGACCTAAACCCTAGTGAGCATCTGTGGGACATCCTCAAATGGAAGGTGGAAGAGCGCAAGGTCTCTAACATCCACCAGCTCCGTGATGTCATCATGGAGGAGTGGAAGAGGACTTCAGTGGCAATCTGTGAAGCTCTGGTGAACTCCATGCCCAAGAGGGTTAAGGCTGTGCTGAAAAATAATGGTGGCGATACAAAATATTGACACGTTGGGCACAGTTTGGACATTTTCACTTAGGGGTGTACTTACTTTAGTTGCCAGTGGTTTAGACATTAATGGCTGTGCGTTGAGTTATTTTGAGGGGACAGCAAATTTACACTGTTATACAAGCTGTACACTCACTACTTTACATTGTAGCAAAGTGTCATTTCTTCAGTGTTGTCACATGAAAAGATATAATAAAATATTTACAAAAATGTGAGGGGTGTACTCACTTTTGTGAGATATTGTATATTGGTATTTATGTGATTATATTTGGAGAGGAATCAATGAGTAGCTAATCATGTTTGGCAATTGTTTTTCCATTTTACACTCAACGTATCCTGGTATGTGGAGTGTTTCTATAGACCACAGTATTTTGATTCAACTTAATAAATTCTTTAAGTTTATATTTCCACTTATTGGTTCCACCCAGTAGGTGTGGCCAATTTTGATGGCTTCTAACTGTGGGTTAGGGCTTTGGGGTACAGTCATGTGAATAAGCACATTTTTTGTACATTTACTGATTTGTATTTATGAGATTTTCTGTAGGACACCTGAAGCACTTCATATATTTCTTGCTTCCATCATTACACAATATAACACAATATCATGGATTCAGTAGAAAACTTGATTAAGGTTATTGTAGCCATATTGGTGTGCTTTCAAAAAAAAAGTACTGCTTGGATGGAGAAGAAGGGGGTAGAAGGGCCCCGAAAATGTAACTGCGAGTGCAAGTAAAAATATCACTGACAGTACTCAACTGTGCATTGGAAATTTGCAAACCCAAGATGTTTTTTGTGAATGATTGGGTTGATTTATGAAAAGCAAATAGATTGATTACTTTGCAAGTGGAGTTGCATTTTGCAATAGAATTAGCCCAAGAGCTTAGTGAATGTAGTAATGTTTCACAAAAATTTTGAAAACATTATGAAGCCTATTTGCCTTTAGTAAATCAACCGTAATATCCAGCTAAGGCAGTATATTTTTACTGAATCCCAAAAAAATGTAACAATGCTTCAAGGATGGCCAGACACATTCATTTAGAGTTAACTGGCTGAGAATAACAAATAGTCCACACTTCAAGGATGACCAGATACATTCACTTAGCGTTAACTGGCAGAAAATAGCAAAACAGTCCATTGCTAGAAAAATACGTTTTACAAAAGAAACCTATTAAATGATTTAATGTTTTTACAACTTTTGCATGGAGACTGAATCTCCCAGTATTCCAAGTACTAGCTATTAATACTATGAATTATTATTAGATGCAATCACATGGGGCCTGTAACCTCTAAGGTAAAGATATGGTTAGCACAACTTTAGTGGAGGAAGTACTATAAATAACAGAAAAGTGAGATGCCCCAATTTGGATTGTTCAAAGCAAATAAAATCTCAGATACGCTTTAACATGTTAAAAAGTAATTTTCAATCTTTATTAACTGGTTCCCGCCTGGCCTATTAGGGAATGACGCTGGCGGGAACCTCTTGTTGATCCGGGCAGACGTCATACGACCTCCTCCTGGATCGCTCTCCATGTGCTGCACGATCTGTCACTGTCCACAGCCAATGACTGATCACTGTACTAGTCCGCTTTCGGTACCATGTGACCACTGTAACCATTCACAGCAATTCACCTGACAGTTGTATACAATGGATGGCTTCCTTTCGTGCCATCCGTTGTATACAATTGTATTGCTAGCTGTGATTGGTCAGTGTGATCACATGGTACAGACTGGGCCAATCACAGCCCATCTGTACCATGTGATTAGCTCTGACCAATCACAGCTAATCACAACAAAAGAAACTGAATTGATCAATTTTATTAAGTAACATATTTGCATATAACAATGAAAAGCACTGCTATACTGTAAGCAAACTTAATGTGTAAAAAAAAAAAAAAATGGTTACTTCCCTAGATAAGTACAATGTTATTATGGAAACATTTTATTGCTCTGGTCAAAGTGTGTAAAAAAAAATCGTAGAAAAAGAAAAAAAATATATATATATAATTAAAATAAAAAAAAGAAAAAAAAAAAAAATATATATATATATATACACAGTATCTCACAAAACTGAGTACACCCCTCACATTTTGTAAATATTTTATTATATCTTTTCATGTGACAACACTAAAGAAATTACACTTTGCTACATTGTAAAATAGTGAGTGTAAAACTTGTATAACTGTAAATGTGCTGTCCCCTCAAAATAACTCAACACACAGCCATTACTGTCTAAACCGCTGGCAACAAAAGTGAGTACACCCCAAGTGAAAATGTCCAAATTGGACCCAAAGTCTCAATATTTTGTGTGGTCACCATTATTTTCCAGCGCTGTCTTAACCCTCTTCGGCATGGAGTTCACCCAAGCTTCAAAGGTTGCCACTGGAGTCCTCTTCCACTCCTCCATGAGGACATCATAAAGCAGGTGGATGTTAAAGATCTTGCACTCCTCCACCTTCCGTTTGAGGATGCCCCACAGATGCTCAATAGGGTTTAGGTCTGGAGACATGCTTGACCAGTCCATCACCTTTATCCTCAGCTTCTCTAGCAAGGCAGTGGTCATCTTGGAGGTGTGTTTGGGGTCGTTATCGTGTTGAAATACTGCCTTGTGGCCCAGTCTCCGAAAGGAGGAGATCATGTTCTGCTTCAGTATGTCACAGTACATGTTGGCATTCATGGTTTCCTCAATGAACTGTAGCTCCCCAGTGCCGGCACCACTCATGCAGCCCCAGACCATGACACTCCCACCACTATGCTTGACTGTAGGCAAGACACACTTGTCTTTGTACTCCTCACCTGGTTGCTGCCACACGCGCTTGACACCATCTGAACCAAATACGTTTATCTTGGTCTCATCAGATCACAGGACATGGTTCCAGTAATCCATGTCCTTAGTCTGCTTTGCCCGCAGCAAACTGTTTGCAGGCTTTCTTGTGCATCATCTATAGAAGAGTTTTCCTTGTGGGGTGACAGCCATGCAGACCAATTTGATGCAGTGTGCGGTGTTCCTTTTGAGAAGATATCTACTACGTGTTCTT
>BLSH010518377.1:207148-226944 GCA_018402905.1 Glandirana rugosa | reverse complement strand
CTCCTAGACTTTTTTTTTCTTAACAACGAGATGTATTTCTACTGGATCCGATATTCTGCTAACGGTTCTGGGACTTTGACTCGACGTCGTGCCACCGGTTCTGGTATGTCGCCAAATTTTCCTGTCCAAGGTGAGTCTTGTCTAGTTTCTTCAATTCACGTGTACGAGTCGCAGTATAGGTCTCCTCCAGAAACCCTTTATCTGTATACTCACGACGGTCGTAACGACGTCTCCAACTTCCCCCCCAGTCGGACAGTCACGAGTCTGGTATGCGGCGTGTGACGTTTCTTGTGCATCATCTATAGAAGAGTTTTCCTTGTGGGGTGACAGCCATGCAGACCAATTTGATGCAGTGTGCGGCGTATGGTCTGAGCACTGACAGGCTGACCCCCCCTTCAACCTCTGCAGCAATGCTGGCAGCACTCATATGTCTATTTCCCAAAGACCTCCTCTGGATATGACGCTGAGCATGTGCACTTAACTTCTTTGATCTGTTCTGAGTGGAACCTGTCCTTTTAAACCGCTGTATGGTCTTGGCCACCGTGCTGCAGCTCAGTTTCAGGGTCTTGGCAATCGTCTTATAGCCTAGGTCATCTTTATGTAGAGCAACAATTCTTTTTTTTTCAGATCCTCAAAGAGTTCTTTGCCATGAGGTGCCATGTTGAACTTCCAGTGACCAGTATGAGAGAATGAGAGCAATAACACCAAAGTTAACACACCTGCTCCCCATTCATACCTGAGACCTTGTAACACTAATGAGTCACATGACACCGGGGAGGGAAAATGGCTAATTGGCCCAATTTGAACATTTTCACTTAGGGGTGTACTCACTTTTGTTGCCAGTGGTCTAGACATTTTTGGCTGTGTGTTGAGTTATTTTGAGGGGACAGCAAATTTACACTGTTATATAAGCTGTACACTCACTACTTTACATTGTAGCAAAGTGTCATTCCTTCAGTGTTGTCACATGAAAACATATAATAAAATATTAACAAAAATGTGAGGGGTGTGCTCACTTTTGTGAGATACTGTATATATATTTTTTTCCTACTGTCACCAGTCAGTGTCCCTGATCACTGCCACACCCGTTATATGATGATGCTGTACTGCACTGGTGACAGTATGTAAAAAAAAAAAAAAATCTATATTTCCAAAAACTTATGACAAAAAATGAAGACTTCTAAAAACTCGCCATGCCTCTTACTAAATACCTTGGACTGTTTACTGTCATTTGGGGGGTATATGTACTGTCCTGGCATTTTTGGGCCTCAAGAAATGAGATAGGCCTTAAGTACATCAGGATTGATCAATTTACAGATCTATACCATAGTTTGTGGACTCTATAACTTTCCTACAGACTAAATAATATGCATTGATTTGGGTTATTTTCACCAAAGAAATGTAGCAGAATACAGTTTTTTGGTCATTTTTCATTTATTTAGCAAAACAATAAAAATTCAGTGGTGATCAAATACCATCAAAAGAAATATCTATTTGTGTGAACAAAATGATAAAAATGTAGTTTGTTTACAGTGTTGCATGACAGCGCAACTGTCCTTCAAAGTGCGTCAGTGCTGAAAGCTGAAAATTGGCCTGGGCAGGAAGGGGGTAAAAGTATCGGGTATTGAAGTAGTTAAATCATTTCTGAGGATTCTGTTATAAAGTTTCTTATTCAGACACTTCTTATAATGGGGTGACAGCCATCTGCAAATTGTGCTCCTGTGTTGTCACCCTGTCACATATGCCCCTAGTGGAGACTACAGGAGACTGCGTCGACCCACATTACACAGACATGGTCCACCATCGTCACTATGAAGATGCTTGATCAGAGCAATGGTGTGGTTTTGTTTTGGGTTGGAGTTAGCCTTCAGTGAGATACAAGGGCGCACTTCAAGAGGTCTTCAGTGAAATATAGGAAAATAAACAAAAATGATCTCCAGGAAAACAGTTTTGGTTGGCCTTTCAATATAAGATACATTTTAGTATCCTTTCGCTAGCATTAATATTATTAAACGTTCAAATGTACTAAACATGCATGTGCAATAAAATAATCACCAATAACCATAATTAAATGACTTTAAAAATGAAAATTACGGTAACTGAATGATAGGATGGCTGAGATGTACCAGTGCAGTGGGTTTTAGATATGACTAGAATTGAACTATACATCTAGGTATAGTAGAAGAATACAGAAAATCTTGCATAGCTGCCATGAGGTATTCCATATGACATATGGTGTTTATTCTTGTTTCTACTGCCTGCAAAGAATATTTGGCAGTTGTCCAATCTAAAGTAATGGGCACTCTTGTTGCTATACAAATTCTATGTGATTTCTGTACAGATTTAACTTTGTCAGCTGTAATACTGCTAGGCAATTGGTGGCTTTTATGATCATATCAGTGACAGTAGGATATATAGATGAATTATTGGTTCTAAAATCATATTGATCTCTGCCAAGCAAGTATTTCAGTTCCAGTAGCAGCAAACAATGTGGTGCATTGTAGTTTCTATAAATATATGAATCTTATGTGCATATAAACTACTACATTTGTCAATTATCTTTTTAGTTATTTAGTCATATTAGATCTCATTTGGCAGCTATTGGCAGTGATGACTCATACACATATTAACCACTTCAGCCCCGGAAAGGTTTTACCCCCTTCCTGACCAGAGCACTTTTTGAAATTCGGCACTGCGTCTTTTTAACTGACAATTGCGCGGTCGTGCGACATTGTACCCAAATTAAATTGACGTCCTTTTTTTCCCACAAATAGAGCTTTCTTTTGGTGGTATTTGATCACCTCTACATCACTTCTGATCACTGCTATAAACAAAAAAAGATTGCCAATTTGGGAAAAAAAAACAATATTTTTTGCTATAATACATATCCAAAAAAAAATATAAAAAAACAAATGTATTCATCAGTCTTGGCCAATATATATTCTTCTACATAATTGTGGTAAAAAAAAAAATTGCGATCGGCGTATATTGATTGGTTTGCGCAAAAGTTGCCACATTTACAAACCATGAGAATTAATTTATTGGGTTTTTACTATTTTTTTTATACTAGTAATGGCGGCGATCTGCGATTTTTATCAGGACCGCAATATTGCGGAGAACAGATCAGACAATTTTTGACACTTTTTTGGGACCATTGACATTTCTACAGCGATCAGAGCTAAGAAGAACCCACTGATTACTGTATAAATGACACTGGCAGGGAAGGGGTTACCCTGCAGGGGGCAATTAAGGGGTTAAGTGTGTTCCCTAGGCGTGTACTAACTGTGTGGGGGCTGGGCTGGCAGGGGCATGACAGATCTAACTGATCCCAATGACGGGGATCAACAGATCTCTGTCATGCCGCCTGTTAAACGGGGAACCACCGTGTTTACATTGGCGCTTCCCTGCTCTTCCTCCCTAGAAGGTGATCGCAGGTTGCCAACGGACATCGAGTCCGCCCCACCTGCGGCCCCACTGAGGGAGCGTTATGCTGCCACTCTGTAGCAGTAAATGTATGCGAGCCAGTCTTTAACCGGTTATGCAGACACATTGCCCACATCTGTATGAGGTCATCATGGGATCATTTCTACTTCTCCACACACAATCTGCAAGATATAGTAGGTAGGGGTGCTCAACAGTTAAAATTATTGGGACACCTGCCTTTACACGCACATGAACTTTAATGGCATCCCAGTCTTAGTCTGTAGGGTTCAGTATTGAGTTGGCCTACCCTTTGCAGCTATAACAGCTTCAACTCTTCTGGGAAGGCTGCCCACAAGGTTTAGGAAGAATGGTCAAACATTCCCATAGACACACTCCTAAACATTGTGAACAGCCTTTCCAAAAGAGTTGAAGCTGTTATAGCTGCAAAGGGTGGGCCAACTCAATACTGAACCCTACAGACTAAGACTGGGATGCCATTAAAGTTCATGTGCGTGTAAAGGCAGGCGTCCCAATACTTTTAACAATATAGTGTATTTATAACCCAACTGTTGAGCACCCCTACCTACTATATCTTGCAGATTGTGTGTGGAGAAGTAGAAATGATCACATGATGACCTCATACAGATGTGGGCAATGTGTCTGCATAACCGGTTAAAGACTGGCTCGCATACAATTACTGCTGCAGAGTTACAGCATAACGCTCCCTCAGTGGGGCCGCAGGTGGGGCGGACTCGATGTCCGTTGGCAACCTGCGATCACCTTCTAGGGAGGAAGAGCAGGGAAGTGCCAATGTAAACACGGTGGGGCGGACTCAAAGGGTGGGCCAACTCTCAATATTGAACCCTATACACTAAGACTGGGATACCATTAACGTTTATGTGCGTGTAAAGGCAGGCGTCCCAATACCTTTGATAATATAGTATATTTAGACATTATAGAAATATTAAAAGTGTGCTATCTCAAACAAAACACAGGGTGAATTTAAAAATTGTAGGTTATCATCCAATGTAATTTTGTGTTGGATATTCACATACCACATACAGTATCTCACAAAAGTGAGTACACACCCTCACATTTTTGTAAATATTTTATCATATCTTTTCATGTGACAACACTAAAGAAATTGCACTTTGCTACAATGTAAAATAGTGAGTGTACAGCTTGTATAACAGTGTAAATTTGCTGTCCCCTCAAAATAACTCAACACACAGCCATCAATATCTAAACCGCTGGCAACAAAAGTGAGCACACCCCTAAGTTAAAATGTCCAAATTGGGCCCAAAGTGTCAATATTTTGTGTGACCACCATTATTTTCCAGCACTGCCTTAACCCTCTTGGGCATGGAGTTCACCAGAGCTTCACAGGTTGCCACTGGAGTCCTCTTCTACTCCTCCATGATGACATCACAGAGCTGGTGGATGTTAGAGACCTTGTGCTCCTCCACCTTCCTTTTGAGGATGCTCCACAGATGCTCAATAGGGTTTAGGTCTGGAGACATGTTTGGCCAGTCCGTCACCTTTACTCTCAGCTTCTTTAGCAAGGCAGTGGTCATCTTGGAGGTGTGTTTGGGGTCGTTATCATGTTGGAATACTGCCCTGAGGCCCAGTCTCTGAAAGGAGGGGGTCATGCCCTGCTTCAGTATGTCACAGTACATGCTGGCATTCATGGTTCCCTCAATGAACTGTAGCTCCCCAGTACCGGCAGCACTCATGCAGCCCCAGACCATGACACTCGCACCACCATGCTTGACTGTAGGCAAGACACACTTTTCTTTGTACTTCTCCTGGTTGCCACCACACACGCTTGACACCATCTGAACTAAATAAGTTTATCTTGGTCTCATCAGACCACAGGACATTGTACCAGTAATCTATGTCCTTCGTCTGCTTGTCTTAAGCAAGCTGTTTGCCGGCTTTCTTGTGCATCATCTTTAGAAGAGGCTTCCTTTTGGGATGACAGCCATGCAAACCAATTTGATGCAGTGTGCGGCATATGGTCTGAACACTGACAGGCTGACCCCCCCACCCCTTCAACCTCTGCAGCAATTCTTGCAGCACTCATATGTCTATTTCCAAAAGACATCCTCTGGATATGACGCTGAGCATGTGCACTCAACCTCTTTGGACGACCATGGCGAGGTCTGTTCTAAGTGGAACCTGTCCTGTTAAACCGCTGTATGGTCCTGGGCACCAGGATGTACTATGCTGCAGCTCAGTTTCAGGGTCTTGGCAATCTTCTTATAGCCTAGGTCATCTTTATGTATAGCAGCAATTCTTTTTTTCAGATCCTCAGAGTTCTTTGCCATGAGGTGCCATGTTGAACTTCTGGGTAAAATATAACAGCAAACGAAAATTCTCAAAAACACGACCGTAGCAATTGTTGATCGGTCCGTGTGTACTGACATCATACCGCTAGCTCCACCCGACAAGTTTCCCCTTGGAAGGCGTTATCTGGGATTGGAGGACTTTATTTGGACTGTCATTTTTTATTTTTATTTTTAGTTACAAGTTAATTTCTGTATGAAATCTTGGATTGTACATTATGGTTATTTATTCTGTTGATTTTAAGCACTTTGCATTTTATATGAAATGTGTATCATATGACATTTTTTTGCACTATTTCTTGCACTTTATTGTATAAGTTTTTGCACAGTTCATTTGTGGTTGGAATATCAGTATATGTACAGTATGTGGTATGTGAATACCTGACACAAAACGTCATTGGATGATAACATATAATTTTTTATATTCACGCTGTATTTTGTTTGAGATAACACAACAATATTTCTATAGTGTTTGTGTGGTATAGTATATATATATATATTTAGCAGCAGTCTCATTTTGGTAGCCAGGCGTGAGTTTCAAAAATCGGAGAAATATTTAGTCGTTACTGTTTACTACGGATGGGCAAATGGTTCGGCCCGAACTTTCGTTGTTTGGTCGTTCAGCGAACATTTGAACAAACGGGTCATTCGACCGTTTGTTCGGCCCCCCAAACCGACAACAATGCATTGTGGCACTGAACAGTGCATTGCAAGCCCTGATTGGTTGAAGCAGTGAAAGCTTCAACCAATCAGGGCACAGAGCACTGTCAGAGTCATGATTGGACACTGTCATCATGATCCAATCATGGCTCATTCCCGCCCCACAGTATAAAAGTATTCTTTCAATGGCAGCCATTTTCAGTGTGATTTCGGGCTGGAGAGAAATAGAACAGGGCTCTGTTCAGGGCTATTAGTTAGTTAGTGTGTTATACTGTGCTATTGTGCTTCAATTGTCAATGTAGAATATTAGATTAGTGTCAGTCTAGGGATAGTGTGAGTGTAGTGAAGAGGACCATCATTCAGCTTTGCATAGTGTGCAGCTAGAGTAGGGACAGCTCAAATAGTTTCAGTGTAGTGTAGTGTGATCGTGTCACTAATCTTTACATTAGTGTATAGATAGAGTAGGGACAGTTGAGATAGCATCAGTGTAATGATGGTCGAACACCGTATATTTGATTGCATTACTGCAAGTTTAACGCCAAATATTTCTGTGTGCTTTACTGCAAGTTTAATGCCATTTACTTCTGTGTGCGTTACTGCAAGTTTAACACCATTTACTTTTGTGTGCGCTATTGCCAGTTTAACACGTTAGAGTTCTGTGTGCGTTACTGCCAGTTTACCGCCATATAGTTTTGTGTGTTTTACTGCCAGTTTAACGCCATTTACTTCTGTGTGCGTTAATGCAAGTTTAACGCCATATAGTTCTGTGTGTCACTGTACGTTTGACACATTATATTATAGTGTATCCGTGGAGTGTGTCTGTGTAGTGTGAGTACTCAAATTAAAGTGCACCAAACACCACTTTACATTGATTAAAGTACATCTATGTACAGATTCCACCGCCCCCTCCCTCCCAATAATGTCTGGGAGGACAACAAGGAGAGGCAGACGTTCCTGTGGCACTGTAAGGGGGCCAACAACAAATGTGTCCACAGGCAAAGATGGACGTGGTGGTCAGTCCTCAGGCAGGGCATCATTTCCTCTGTTTAGTGAGTTTGCCCATGCTATCCCACCACAGCATGCAGAGGAGGTGGTGGACTGGCTTACTAAACCTTCCTCATCCTCTGTCACGCAAGCAGAGACAAGTGTGCAGTCCCCTGCAGTTGCCAGAGTGGATAAACCTGCCTCCTTGTCCACATCTATTCCTGCCATAACCCCAACATCAGCCATGGATTTGACCACAGCGTCAGCCACTTGCTCCTTGATGATGCCCAGCCATTACTGGATTCATATGTTGATTCTGAGGTTGAGGATGACAAGAATATGAGCCTAGAGAGAGGGGAGAACACTGGTAGACAAATTGGCATTCATGTTCCCCCAGCCGCAGCGTATTGCCAAGTTGTCTCCAGTGGTAATGATGATGATGAAGATGGAGTAGATGGAGATGATGATGATGATGATGATGGTGAGGTCACTGATGGGACTTGGGTGCCAGATAGAGCAGAGGAGGAAACTGAAGATGAGGTGGCACAACCCCAAGGAGGCCCACATCAAGAAAGAGTAGAGAGCAGCCAACCTATTCCATCACATTCTGCAGCTGTTATCTCCCGGCCCACTTCCCAAAGCTCAGCTGTCTGGGAGGTTTTCAGCACATCTGCAGCAGATCGCACTGTTGCTATCTGCAAACTATGTCTCAGGCAGATCAAACATGGCAAAAACGCCAGCCATTTGGGTACCACATGCTTAACAATGCATTTAATGTCCAATCACTGAGCCCGTTGGCAAAAGCACTTCTATAGGGTTACGGTGGGAAGGCCCACTGACACCCAAAGAGTAATTTTTGTGCACCTGTTTGACAAGTGCATATCATTGCAATTTTTTACAGCAAGACCAATTCTTGCTTTCATCAAGAGCACCTCTATAGGGTTACGGTGGGAAGGCGTCACTGACAACCAAAGACCAATTTGTCTGCACCTGTATGACAGGTGCATATCATTGCAATTTTTTTTACAGAAAGGCCAATTCTTGCCTTCGTGAAGAGCACCTCTATAGGCTTAAGGCACCATCGACACCCAAAGCCCAATTTTTCCACACCTGTTACTTCTATCCAAAGTCAAAGTTACACCAGAATTTATCCAAAAAATCTCTAATCTTGTTCCCTTGTGCCTTCATCATATACACTGGCTCCCCAGCTGTTGCTGAGCAAAATAAAGGCAGCTTGCAGGGAAAATTTAATTTTACAGGTAGACTAAGGGGGCCCCCCAAGTATTAAATTGGAAGGAATTTTTCATTTTTATGCTTTCACTTAAAAATCAAAAAATCACTGCTCATTTAAAAATGACATTTTTCACAAACCTTTTTTTCATTGATACATGTCCCCCAGGGCAGGACCCAGACCCCTATAACCATTGTATGCCCAATTACTTGCATATAAGCTTTCAAAATGGGCACTTTTGATTTTTGACATTCAGGTCCCATGTTCAAAAGTTCTGGTGCGAACCGGACAGGGGTCCGTTCAGCCAATCCCTACTGTTTATGACCAAACCTGAATTTCTAGAATTTAAACTCAATCTACTGTATGTTTATGGCCAGCTGCCAGGCTGGAACCTGCTGTTTTCTTTGTACATTTTTATTTGAAATGTATAATTTATAGTGCATATAATTTTCCAAAGAAATAGTAACTAAGCAGGTTAAGGGAGGTTTATTTGAGCAGCACAGCAACAGATTTTGATGGAAGAAAATATATTTTTCAGTCACGAGGAAGGACACTAGTCCTTTACACAGTGGGAGGACGAAGAGTTCTGTGAGTTCTGTGTTTGCAGATGAGAGTAAGAAACAACATCTTGTGCTGTGTAAAGATTGGAGCTACAACCATGTGATCAGTGTTCAGTGTCCCTAGTCCTGGGGTAGGATGAAACTGTTGGCCATGTCCCCCTGGGGTATGAGGGGTCATTCCTTGATGGGGAAAAGACAGTGGGCTCCATTCAAGAAGTGGTATCTACAGCTTTAGGAATGCAAAAAAAAAAATACTGCATAGCATTTTTCAAAAACGTTTTGTCATTCACTAAAAAACACTTCTAAAATGCTGAATGTGGTGTTTTTATGAAATATGCAGTATTTATCTCATGAAACCATGTAGTATTTTATCTCATGCGATATCCAGTGTAATGAATACAGTGGAGAAGTATTAGAACCCCTGTCAGTTTTAACCTACATATGGAAATCATTGGGATTGATTTACTTAAAGTATAACTAAAGGAAAAACTTTTTTTTTTAGATTTGGAAAGGATAGAGAGGTATTAGAGTACCTATTAGATTTTACGCTCTTTAATTGTCCTGTTTACCATTATCATTGAAAGTGAAATGAAAAGAAAACCCCAAATTTTGGGTTGTCCCCAGAAAAGTAATTGAGGGGAAATTTGCCAATAGAAACACTAGTTCTGATGACCTGGGGGTACCCAAGCAATTCCCTTAATTTGCAGTGATTTCCTCTCACTTTCTGTTTGGCTATGCGACAGGAAGTAAAGATAAATCTCCCCAATGGGACACAGATGGCATAAAGAACCTGACACGGGTTCTAACCCTCAATTACTCTATCCAAAATGAAAAAGAAAGTTTTGCTTTTAGTTCAAGCAGCCTTTCCCAACCTTTTCAACCCTTGAAATATGTTTCCAGTCTCAGGAAACCTTTGCTAAAAATGACTATCTACAACTCATGATACATAGAGTGATGGTCATTGGGAAGAAAGCTCCTTACACTTGTGGTCACTGGGAAGAATTACCCCCTTATAGATAGGTAAAAAGATCAATGATGTCAGTGGGAACTTGTCAGTGGGAAGATATCTCTAAAAGTAATTGTGAAATGAGTAAAGTCTCCCCACTACATATGACATACCGGCATTAGACCATTATGATATGCATGTACGTTGTATTATGTCTGGAATTATTAGGGGTTTTTTTTTGCAGCAAATCATGTATATGTTTGTATATTCACAAAAAATGTGTCTAAAAATCTGGCAAAATGACAGGAGAAAATAAGTACATTTTATTACATGTAATGAGGTGGATTTAAAGGCACATAGACTAAGCACTTATCAAGTGAAGTTTCTGTAGAGCTTAGTAAATGAGGGGGAGCTCTGCTGACTTCCATCATCCAATCATGTGCAAGCAAAATGCCATTTTTTTTTAACTTGCATGGGATTGGGTATTCTTTGTAAAGTGAAGCTTTACCTTGTGTACTAAGCTCTGGAGCAACTTGCAAATTGCACCGTCTATTTGCCTTAAAGTAGAACTATAGAACTTGCTTTTTTTATATTTTGGATAGAGTAAGGAAGGGTTAAAACCCCTATCAGTTTTTTTATTTTTTGCCATCTGTGTCCCAGTTGGAAGATTTCCCCTCTATTACGTTTCTGGGGACAACCCAACATTTGGGATTTTCTTTTCATTTCGCTGATCAATGATAATGATAACAGGACAAATATAGAGGGTGGATCTCCCTAATGGGGGCACAGACAGCAATAAATACCTGATAGGTGTTCTAATCCACCTCCACTCTATCCAAAACAAAAAAAAAAGCTGATCTCACTCAGCGTGGCAGTCAGATTTGGCTCCTCACTACAGCATTGGAGGCGGCCGTAGTGAGGAGCCAAATCTGACTGTCATGCTGAGTGAGATCAGCTTTATTATACCTGCCTGTGCTGGCCTATTGATGTCAGTGGTCATCCAATAGCTTTATAGCAAGTGGAATTCTCTGAGGAATCCCTTTGTTGCTACACTTTACCCTTCTTGTTTAGCATTTGGAATAGCTTGTCAGATCATTTGCTGGAGTGAAGGAGGTGTTATGTTTATGAGGCCTCTTGGGCTCCCCCCCAGTGGATGATTGTATTCAGCTGAAGTCATGCTATATAAATCCTCTTTGCAAGATATTGTCTTTATGGCTCCATACTGTGACATGACAGATCTTTATTGTGGTGATATGGTCCTCCTATGACACACTGATATCCTTTCGATGGTAATCTTTTGGCCCCTATACCGATACATACTCACCTGGTGGCATCTCCGGGTGAACATCCTGTAGAGTAAATTAAAAGTCTCCTGAAGTAGTCATTTTTTGGCGAAACATGTTGAGCAATAATCTCTGTACTGTATACCTGGAGTATTTTTAATGCACTCAATAAAATTTGATATGCATTTTAAAACATGATGTTTTGATGGTGCCTTGCTCCCCAGATCTCTGGCTGACAAATCCTTTTTTTACTGCTAGAGGGCGGCCGCTGTGCACAGGATCGCGTATTTATACATGAATACATGAATACATGAAATCCCATACATCTCTTTTAAGCTAAGGGAAAATTCCATAGCAAAGTGAACAGCATAGTGAACAAAGTAAAGTGAACAGTATTTTTGCTTTTTGTGAATGAACCACTTAATATTGATATGTGTTCTAAGCTGAAGCTGTTGAGTCAGTATGACAGCCAAGGAACTGGCTTCCTCAATATACCCACACTATGGGATTCCTTTAAAACGGTATAACAACCCTTAGGAATATCATGTTTTCAATCTCTTAGATGGTTTAATGTGTTTCCACCCTGGTGGTAGCTACTTCTGGAAAGAAACTATGGGAGATGCTATGGTTTCAGTAGATGTTGGACTAGTCAGATAACCATGGATGGCCTCTTGAGAAAATGCTGCTGTAAAAAACAGCCAGGAGCTCAAATTGAGATACTCTGATGCTCATTTCCACATTGCATAACATTCCAGTGTTAGAGCTGGTGGGGGGACAAATGCAGCATCTGACTGATGCTGCATCTACCTAGGTAAGTATGATTCTGAAAAAAAAAATCCCATACATCTCTTTTAAACTAAGGGAAAATTCCATAGCAGAGGGAACAGTATAGTGAACAAAGTAAAGTGAACAGTATTTTTGCTTTTGGTGAATGAATAACTTAATATTGATATGTGTTCTAAGCTGAAGCTGTTGAGTCCGTATGACAGCTAAGGAACTGGCTTCCTCAATATACTGTACTCACACTACAGGTTTCCCTTAAAAACTGTATAACAACCTTTAGGGATATCATGTATTCAATCTATTAGGTGGTTTATGTGTTTCCACCCTGGTGGTAGCAACTTCTGGAAAGAAACGATGGGAAATGCTATGGTTTCAGTAGATGTTGGCTAGTCGGATGACCATGGATGGCCTCTTGAGAAAATGCTGCTGTAATAAACAGCCAGGAGCTCAAATTGAGATACTCTGGTTCTCATTTCCACATTGCTTTTGAATAAATTATAGCAATTTCTAAAGAGCAGTGAGTGCGTGAACGTAGCTATTGGCAGTTATGAATTGGTGCTGAGAGCTAAGACAAGACAAAGGTGAAATGGTTGGCTAAGAAACAATTTTCTTCTTAAAATTATCAAGGACCTTATTGTATGCCAGCTTCTTTACTATGGAAATAGACTGAATTGTGCGTAACATTTATATTATAGCAAAGTTCCAATGAGTCATGTAACTAATGTAGCAGAAGTGGCGGAATCCATCAAACATGACACATCACCAATTACGCTAATATTTGAGGGTGAAATCCCTTCAGTCTGGCAAAGCAGATTGACAGCTACTTTTTGCAAGATCAGTACATTCAGTTTCATCTTGTGTGAATTCACTTGAAAAGGATTTTTCTTGTATAAAGATGTCATTATTGGCAATACAATATAACAACAGTACTAAGAGGTTGTTTCTTGTGGTTTATTATAATGAGTTTTCTCAGTTTGTAAATTACTGTATATTAGTGCAATCATGGCAAACCCCACGTTTTGAGCATTCTAAATTAATAATGGCTTTTTTGCTTTAGGAATATGCATCTGTAGTGTAAAAGTAGAGGTAAATAAAGGATAAAATAGGTAAAAAGCTAAAATTTAGAAAAAAAACGGATCCCTCGTTAAAGCAAAATAACAACTGGTTAAATTGTGTGTAATAAATAAAACTTTGCTGCAGGTCAAATTTATAATTGGGGCAATCATAATAAACAATTGAAACGTAAGAACAGGATTATAACCACACAAAAACTACAATATTCTGAATCTTAGAAAGGATACTTGGAATTAAAGGGAAGCTATTGGGAAAAATGGAATACAGACGGTCCCAAACAAACTGTCCCAAACGGTTACAAACAAGATAGGGACTGTAGGTTTGTTCTTAAGTTGAATTTGTTTGTAAGTGGGAACAGGTACATTTTTTTAAGCGTAGCTTCAGCCAAAAAAAATATTTTTAAGCTTTTTGGATAGCATGAAAATTTTGTGTTGTTGTGGAAAGAAGGATTGGTGATAAAGCTTCAGTGGAGACCCCTTTTTCCCATAATAACTCTTACAGGAGTGAATTTCCCTTTCTAGGGGGAGATTTACTGTCACTTTCTGTTGTCTCCCTCCGTTTGTAAGTAGGATTTGTTCGTAAGTCAGATGTTTGTAACTAGGGGACCGCCAGTACTTGCCAATATTATTTCAATTAATTTTGCAATAAACATATAGAATGAGGACAAATAAGACCTATTCCATGCGTTACATCAGACATTTGTGGAATCACCTGAAGACTGTAGTATGCTATTACAAAAAGGGCTACGTTTTTAATTGACACATTTGAGTTTGCGGAATTTAAAGTTATAGATACAATTATATATTGACTTATACAAAGTCCTTTTTAAAATCAGCATCTGTATCTTTTTTTTTCAAAATATCTGCTGCACACAAATAGATATGAAAGTATCTGAGTACCTTAAAACCCTGGGGATTAGTCATCTTTTTGGTAATGAAGAATTACAGGCAACATGTTATCTTTGTGATCACTCTGGAGAGAATCAAGAGAGTGATCTGAAAGTATAGGACACTCCTAGGCCATTTATATAATGGAGACCTTCTAGAGCAGGGTTTCACAACCAGGGTTCCATGGGACCCTAGTGTTCCTCAAGAGGTTGCTAGGGATTCCTTGAGCAATGGTCAGTTTCTACCTCTCAGATAAATTCCCATTGACATAATTGAACTTTAAGGGGGTAATTCTTCCCAATGACCACAAGTGTAGGGGGCATTCTTCCCATTGACCATCACACAAATGTATCATGAGTTGTAGATTTTTAATTTTTAGCTGGGGTTCCCCGAGACTGGAGAATTATTTCAAGGGTTCCTTGGTGTTGCAAATGTTGAGTAAGGCTGTTCTGTAGTATACCATATACAATTAGATAGCCCCTTAGATATTTTTCTTCAGCAGTTGATACACGATGCAGCCAGTACTAATCTTTCTACATTCTTCCCCAGGTAAATTCATGCTCAGCACTCCACAGCCCTGTCTTGGGTGCTGGATTAGCTTGCTTTCACCAAAGCAACCACTGTTTTGTCTCAAAGGAATAGAGCACACCGAGATGCAGAAAAGCCTGCATTCTTTTTTGCAATAACCAGCAGGAACATATTTTGTCATGTTTCACGCTTAGGTGCGTTGCTTTCTCAAAGAATAACAATGTTCTTTGAGAAACTGCTGTGCTTTAGCATTAAATGCATCAGAATATATGAGAAAGTAACATTTTTTGGCATCAGTTTTCAGTTTTTCTTTAAGGTAAACGAGAGGTGACACATGAAGTCAAGCTCAAATTTATACCATAATGGAAAATAAATGAAAGCTTAAAACAGTATTAAACCCAAAAACAAATATGTATTATATTGCAGCTTACCATTTCTCAGATGTGGTGCCTTTATTAGATTTCTTTTTTTCCCTTTACTTTCACCTGTTTATTTAGCCAGTAAATCTGTTATTTTTCAACTTCCTTTAACCTCTTAAGAACCGCCCCACATACATATACTGCGGCAGGGTGGCTCTTAAGTGCAAAATCACATACTTGTACGTGATTTCCTTCTGTGGCTCTGGGGTGCAAATGCGCTGCTGGCGTCCTGCTCCCACTGTGATTGGACACAGTGGAGGCCAATCAGCAGGTCCGGCGGACACAATGTCCGCTGGGAACCCGGCGATCTTTTGGAGAGAGGCAAAATGGTGCAGACTGCTGTTCTGCCAGAAAGGAAAATGGAGATCTTGTGCTTCTGCTAAGCTGTTTTCTTTTAGTCAAAGCACCTCCCCCACAATTAGAAAGCACTCATAGGGAACACATTTAACCCTTTGATTGTCCCTGATGTTAACACCTTCAGTGCTAGTGTAATTTATACAGTGACAGTGCATTTTTTTAGCACTGATTACTGTATTGGTGTCACTGGTCCCCAAAAAAGTGTCACTTAGTGTTAGATTTGTACACTGCAATGCCGTAGTCCCCCTAAAAATTGCTGATTGCCGCCATTACTAGTAAAAAATATAAAAAAAATTAAAAGTCCCTAAATAAATCCCATAGTTTGTAGACGCTATAACTTTTGTGCAAACCAATCAATATATGGTTATTGGGATTTTTTTTACCAAAAATACTTAGCAGAATACATATTGGCCTAAATTTATGAAGAAATTGGATTTTTTACATTTTTATTGGATATTTTTTATAGCAGAAAGTAAAAAGTATTGTTTTTTTTTTCAAAATAGTCGGTCTTTTTTATTTGTTTATAGTACAAAAAATAAAAACCGCAAAGGTGATCAAATACCACCAAAAGAAAGCTCTATTTGTGGGAAAAAAGGACATCAGTTTTATTTGGGTGCACGACTGCGCAATTGTCAGTTAAAGTAGCGCAGTGCCATAATGCAAATAATGGCCTGGTCAGGAATGGGGTAAAACCTTTTGGAGCTGAAGTGGTTAACAGACCATGCTGTTGAGAGGGTTGAAACAAACCATTTAAAACCATTTAACAGGGGTGCTTACAGTGGTCAGCTTTTATTAATTTACGTAAAGCCTTTTTTCCAAAAGGAAAAATAACTTTTGGTGTGATTCCCTAAAAAAGTGTTAACAGGAGTTTGGCTTTAATTTGTTTGTCAAGTCCATCTAAATCTACTAGTTCATCTAACACTACTCCCTCCCCAGATTGGCAATGCTGCTGTTCAAATGTGTCTCTGTTGCTCTTCCATCCAGAATGGAGACACCAGAGGACATAAAGATCACAGTGAAAATAAAGGAAGCATCCAAACAAGGAGAACAAATGCAGCCAGCACATATAAGGTTTTGGTAAGCTGCAATATTTAACATGTTTGATTTTGGGTTTATTGTCACTTTAAGCGTACTTTCACACTGAAAGCAGCACTTTTGCACCGCTTTTCAGCCACTAGCAGGGCACTTTTAACTCCAAAAAAGGATTAACAACTCCCGTTTTGTGGCGCTTTCAAATTGCTTTTAAGGTGCTTTGAAAGTGCTGCCCATTTATTCCAATGGGCAGGGGAATGCACTATATACAGCACTCCCAACCCGCCCCAAAGTTGCTGCTTGCAGGACTTTTCGGAACGACACAATGGAATGAATGGTAGGCAGTTTTCAGGCACTTTACAGAGACTATTTCTAGCGCTAAAGTGCCTGAAAACCGCCCCAGTGTGGAAGGGGTCTAACTCAGGAAACTGAGATCAGGAAAGGATTTTTTTTGTTGTCGATGTCCTCTGCAGGGAAGGGGGTATCCTTACTGTTGGTCTGTTTGAGATTTTTACACACCTAATTGAAAGTGGGGGAAATTCCCTTCAATGTGGACAATGAACTGGGCCATATTTCCAATTTTTCTTGTAGTATACTACCATATTCCAAGTGTAGAACCTATCCCTTTATGGTTGGCAGTTTTTTCTATACTTCCAAACCCTTGTAAGTTTTCCTTTACAAAGTTTTTTGTTACAATCTATACCACCTTATAGACCCGCAAGTATTTTTTAGTGAGCAGTGTCCCTTTTTGCCTCCACTTTTTTGCTATCTTTATTAGGTTCCAGGTTTCCTGCTCAGGGGCTCCATCTGGCCATTCACAACACCCTTATTACCTCTTTAATTTTGAGGATTGTTCTTAGGCAATTATACAGGGTGGGCCATTTATATGGATACACCTTAATAAAATTGGAATGGTTGGTGATATTAACTTCCTGTTTGTGGCACATTAGTATATGTGAGGGGGGAAACTTTTCAAGATGGGTGGTGACCATGGTGGCCATTTTGAAGTTGGCCATTTTGAATCCAATTTTTGTTTTTTCAATAGGAAGAGGGTCATGTGACACATCAAACGTATTGGGAATTTCACAAGAAAAACAATGGTGTGCTTGGTTTTAACGTAACTTTATTCTTTCATGAGCTATTTACAAGTTTCTGACCACTTATAAAATGTGTTCAATGTGCCGCCCATTGTGTTGGATTGTCAATGCAACCCTCTTCTCCCACTCTTCACACACTGATAGCAACACCGCAGGAGAAATGCTAGCACAGGCTTCCAGTATCCGTAGTTTCAGGTGCTGCACATCTCGTATCTTCACAGCATAGACAATTGCCTTGAGATGACCCCAAAGATAAAAGTCTAAGGGGGTCAGATCGGGAGACCTTGGGGGCCATTAAACTGGCCCAAGACGACCAATCCACTTTCCAGGAAACAGTTCATCTAGGAATGCTCAGACCTGACACCCATAATGTGGTGGTGCACCATCTTGCTGGAACTATGATGTCGGTGATTGGGAATTGCTGGCCATCAAGTCGGCTTTGGAGGAATGGCGGTACCTCCTGGAAGGAGCAGCTCACCCGGTATTGGTTTTTACTGACCATAAAAACCATTAAAAAACCATATGCTGTGAAGATACGAAATGTCCTACTTTCCTGGCTGCTTAGCTTCTCACTCCAGGATGAGAAAACTACTCAGCTTCCTCTAAACCAGCCTTTCTCAACCTTTTCAACACAGAGGAACCCTTGAACTAATTATCCGATCTTGGGGATCACTGCTAAAAATTTAAAATCTACAACTCATGATACATTAGTGTGATGGTCAATGGGAAGAATGCTTCTTACACTTGTGGTCATTGGGAAGAATTACCCCCTTACAGATAGCTAAAAAGATCAATGATGTCATTGGGAATTCATCTGAGAGGTAGAAATTGACCATTGCTCAAGGAACCCCTAGCAACCACTGGAGGAACCCTAGGGTTCCACAGAACCCTGGTTGAGAAACCCTGCTCTAAACTATACAAGCTATACACGCCTTGGAGGGGGTTTGGAAAGTGTTACTAAATTCCTTAGTAGGAGATAACCCTAAAGCTTTACAGATCCCTATCTCAACGCATTCAATGTGTATCCCTGACCTTGCATTCCACTCATGGCCTGACTATGGCATTCACTGGATCACTGACCTCCAGGATAGCAGAGTTTTGAAATACATTTCTTCTCTTCAAAGGGATTTTCATATACACCATATTTACACGCACATGAACTTAAATGTCATCCCAGTCTTAGTCCCTAGGGTTCAATATTATGTTTGCCCACCCTTTGCAACTATAACAGCTTCAACTCTTCTGGGAAGGCTGTCCACAAGGTTTAGGAATGTGTCTATGGGAATGTTTGACCATTCTTCCAGAAGCGCATTTTGTGAGGTCAGGCACTGATGTGGATGAGAAGGCCTGGCTCACAGTCTCTGCTCTAATTCATCCCACAGGTGTTCTATTGGGTTCAGGACTCTAAGCAGGCCAGTCAAGTTCCTCCACCCCAAAGTCGCTCATCCTTGTCTTTATGGACCTTGCTTTGTGCACTGGTGCGCAGTCATGTTGGAACAGGAAGGGGCCATCCCCAAACAGTTCCCACAAAGTTGGGAGCAGAAAATTGTCCAAAATGTCTTGGTATACTGACACCTTAAGAATTCCCTTCAGTGGAAGTAAGAGGCCAAGCCCAACCCCCGAAAAACAACCCCACACCATAATTCCCCCTCCACCAATTGATTTGGACCAGTGCACAAAGCAAGGTGTTAAGATGGTATTTAACCCCTTCTCGTATTTCTAAATTTGATGTCCATATCTCCTGGGCTGGACCAACATATACCACATCAATCAACCCAAACTGTGCAACATCAGATCATATATATAAAACATTTAGCAAGTCCAGATATAAAACGGGGGGGGTAAAACTTCTGTATTAATAGTCTATAAGAGCATGCATAAAACCGATCCTTCGGGCTGTGACTTTCTTCTTAAAAAATATCTTGTGCCTTTCTTTATAGGTGCTTAAGTGATGTTAGCAGGGCATATAATATGGTGACTTTTCATCTGTGGTATCACTTCTAGGTGCTCAAGCCTCTCACCTGGAGTGTGCTAAACAGAAGCACATAAAGGTATCTTTGTGTGGTAAGGGATCAGTTCCACCACTAGGGGTCCTCGGTCTCCTGCTCCTTCCTCTTGCTTCCTTCTCTACTCATATAAGCTCCATACCATCAGCTGTTTCTCTGGGGTCATCTCGGGGGGGGGTAT
>BLSH010518377.1:184659-204755 GCA_018402905.1 Glandirana rugosa | reverse complement strand
TGGTCACAAGGTCAGACAGCCACTCACTAAGGTCCCTTAATCCGAAACTGCCACGTAAAGCCCACCCTTTCGGTTCCAAGGGTTCATCAATCTTTAAATCCATCACAGTCCAAAAAGGAACGATCGTAAAAAAGGTAAAGCGTAACGTCTAACTCTAGACGTTAACGACGAACATCCCTTCCTCCTAGTCCCCTAAAGGTGAAGGACCATTATAAATTAAACCGCCGGTCATCATACACATAATACTGACAGGATATAAAGGGCCCCTTCAACAGATTCAAATCCACGTCCTAACGTTCAAGTCCCAATCCCTCATTACCCAAAACACATTCTAACTACTTGGGAACCTTGGCTTTCCCACCCGAAATGCACCGTCAAAGCCTAATTCCCTGGAATCACTCACCGACAGACTGGAACACTGGTACCCCCCCCTTACCCTTCCCCTCCCCCGTCTGGTACTACCCTTAGAGTTGCATTAACGGCTTTACCCACCAAGTTGTATGATATACCTATTCAATCTTCCAAGATGATTCACTGGGTAATAGCATTACTCCATCCTACTGTGACCAGTCGGAACATCTGTGTGCTATTTGTACTGAGCATGTTGTTTACTCTGTAATACTACAATTCTTAATAAAAACTATTGAAAAGAAATATATGACGTTAAACATGAAGTAACGCACAGAACTATATGGCGTTAAACTTGCAGTAAAGCAATTAAATATATGGCGTTACACTTGCAGTAATGCACAGAACTATATTGCGTTAAACTTGCAGTAGCGCACAGAACTTTATGGTGTTAAACTTGCAGTAATGCACAGAACTATATGGCGTTAAACTTGCAGTAACACAATTAAATATATGGAGTTAAACTTGTAGTAGTTAAACTATGTAGTAATTCCTACACCGTTCACCTGATTTGGATGTAAATACCCTCAAATTAAAGCTGAAAGTCTGCAGTTAAAGCACAAAAAAAAAAAAAAAACCCAACTAAGTACCTTTTTTAAAAAAAATCAATATACAGCTGTCACGTGAGCCAGCTCTTTTCAAGCCTATGGCCAGGGAAAACATTGGTATGAGGAGCTTCTAGTCCTCTGCTGCAGGTCACGTGTTTAAAGTAAAATACACAGTCTTTGGAATACAGAGTAAAAATACTGTAAATAATTAATATCAACAAACAGTTTTTTAAATAGTCATATAAATATGTATTTGAAATAAAATCTTTATTATTTTTTGGCAACAACATGGTGTAAAACCTCCATCAATCTACATGTAATATCCCACCCCCATTGTGTTTAGACATTTAAAGAGGAGGAGGAAGGGAGTAGTGTGTCATTTATCACTGTGTATACGCCCACATGTGTGACTCTATAGTCACATGTTCTAATTAGATGTGATCAATGAGGAAATGGTCAGCATAGAAGCACACTGAAAACCTAGCATGATCATTAGCCGCAGTGGGCACATGGACAAGAGGGAGGGATAGAGAACAGCAGGATCAACTAGGTTTTTTTTTTGTAGAATACAGAAAACCAATCCCATAGTGATTGAGAGTGTATGAACATCATGTAATACACCATTTATTGATAGCTTTTATGATGTGGGTTTAATGACACTTATTGAATTGCAGCTCACCAATCCTTAGATGTGGTAGCTGAATTTGTTTTCTTTTTTTAGGCTTTTTTCCTTTATTTTCTCTTGATAATCTGGCCATCAAATAAATTATTTTTCAACTTTGTTTAACAGACCAAGCTGTCCAGACAAAGTGGCAGTTAAAGGATGATACATACCATTTAACACTGACTGGAGTGGTTACAATGGTCAGCTTTTATTCATTTCTGTAAAACCTTTAATCTAGAAGAAACATACATGTCATGCTGGGTACATACGGGAAGTATTTTTTCGTTCAACCCAGTGAGCTGACCCCGGGTGCATGTGTAGAAAACCAGCGTGTGCCCCAAGAGGAGGATATGACAGGTGTGGTCCATGTGCTGACATCATTTCTGGTGACATCATATCCTCCTGTTGGAGCACATGATGGTTTTCTACACATGCACAGCTGCGGCCATTTCTTTCCTCCCTATGCAAGCCATGCATACCCAGGGCCGGTTGTTATAGGCACCTACAAATGTGAGTGTGATTTTTTTTACAATATTTCTCTGTATTTGAATAAAATCGAACAGTTTTACGCTATGAGATCCCCCCCCCCCCCTCTGGTATTTCATTTGCATGCAAGACAGTACACCATCTGAGAAGGATCCATAGGAACAAGCCATTGGAGACTTAGGGGTATACACTTAGGGGTGTCTGTATGGGAACACTGGAGGCACTGAGAAGTGGAGCACCTGTTATGTTCACCTCTGCATGAGCACTCTTTTATTTGTTACTTTTCACTTGAATATATTCACTGTTTATATGATTTTTAAGCCTTAACCACTTCAATACAGGGCACTTTACCCCCTTCCTGCCCAGGCCAATTTTCAGCTTTCATCGCTGTCACACTATGAATGTTAATAAGTGTCATACAACACTGTACCCGTATTACATTTTTTAGCATTTTACTCACACAACTAGCACTTTCTTTTGGTGGTGTTTAATCACCACTGGGTTTTTTTTATATGGCGCTAACAGAGACTGGATGGGAGGGACACTAACTGACTAACTGACACTGACTTGCTAGTGACACTAATACAGTTATCAGATGTAATACTGTACCCTGTTCACCCTACTGACTCTAAAAAGGGGTTGACACCAAGGGGCAACCAAGGGGTTAACTGTGTGCATAACAAGTGTAACGCGTGCTGCTTTTACTAACAGATCTGGATGTTTTACCTCCTTGCTTTTCAGGGAGAAGAAAGAAGATCGAAGATCAGGGAAAAGATCGCTGTTCTGTGTACACAGAGTTCTGTGTGCTTGTAAACACAGAACACTGTGCTGTGATTGGACACAGCTGATTAACAGGTTTCAGCCAAATTCATTGACAAACTCGTGCTGTGTCCAATCACAGCACAGGTAAGCAGGGGACAGGCACATGCATGTTCGAAAACCCGGAAGCAGGCAGCGACGTACATGTATGTTGGTGGGAAACTTAATCACATATTTGTGCTTGCTATATGATTTATAGAATTGTGTGTCCATATGGCTTTTATTACATTGGAAAAGTAAAAAGAAAAATCAAAGAATGGGTTCAAAGGATTTAGGTAATTTGGAACAGGACCAAAGGTATCAAGATTAACACATACATACCAGAAGCATAGCTTGAAGCTTGTGGCCCCAGATGCAAAAGTTGACCTGAAGCCCCCGCAACCACTCGTAACTTCCACCGTGTGCCAAGATGTTTCCGTGAGCTTGTATGTAAAAGAGGAAATTTAGAGAGACCAGTTTGGGTGGTCGAGTCCTCTGACTTCCAAATTTACATACAAGCTTACCACTTTCGCCTGGGAGTTCAGAGTGTAGCGTCCTTGCCCCAACATTGTGTTAAGCAGGGCCGAGAAGGGCAGGGAGGAAGGGCCTGTACTGGGCTGGGGATCTGAGCAGAAAGTGTGCCACCAGAGGAAAGGGAATACATGTCACCCTGTGTAACTGAAACTGGGAACTCAGAGGGTCCAAGGATGGCGCCGGATGGGTCCCTGCCTGGCCAGCCTGGGCCCTCTGAGTTTACTGAATTACCCATGCAGGGTAGTGTGGCAAGTACTTTTCCCCAGCGACAGTGTAAAATAGGGGTAGGCAACCTTTGAGATGTGGAGATCTACCTGAACAGCATGAAAGAGATCAAAGATCCCCAGGGTTCGACACCCCAGGTTTATAAGAAATTAACCAGCTAAGCCTAATTAAATAGTAAAGAAAATTTTGAGAAATATAATAAAACAAATGTCAGTTAGGAAGGGTAGAAGGGAAATAGTCAAGGAGGCTGATCCTGGGCTGGAACATCCCAATAAGTACGCCCCATTGTGTGATATTGCGGAAACCAGTCAGAGACCAGCATCGCTGGAGCAGAGTGGTGCCCCTAGCTGCCAGGGGAGTAACTCCTCCAGTGAGGGTGGTGATGAAGTCAGTGGAAAGGAAAGACAGATTGTGGTGGTAGGGGACTCAATTCTTAGAAACACAGAGAGGGCAATCTGTCACAAAGACCTGAAACGCCGAACTGTATGCTGTTTACTGGGTGCTCGGGTTTGGAACATCACGGATCGGGTGGTCAGATTACTGGGAGGGGCTGGGGAAGACCTAGCTGTCATGGTGCATGTTGGCACCAATGACAAAGTTAGAAGAAGGTGGAGTGTCCTAAAAAAGATTTTAGGGACCTAGGAGAAAAGTTTAAGACTAGGACCTCCAAGGTAGTATTTTCAGAAATACTACCGGTACGTCAAGCCACATGAGAGAGGCAGCGGGAGCTTAGGGAAGTTAACAAGTGGCTGAGGAGCTGGTGTAGAAAGGTGGGTTTCGGGTTCCTGGAGAACTGGGTCGATTTCTCAATCGGCTATGAGCTCTTTAGAACGGATGGACTGCACCTAAATGGGGAAGGTGCAGACCGGCTGGGAATAAGGATGGCCGACAAGCTAGAGGGGCTTTAAAACTAGGAAATGGGGGGGGAGGTCTAGACATAGAAATAGCCAGAGTGAAATAAAGTTCAGAGGGAAGCATTGGGGGCAGCAGTGGTAGGCCAAATGAAGAATCTAAACCTGAGGTAGGTAGTGCAACAAATCCTGTATGCAACCGAGAAATGCCCAACAAGAAACCAGTAGGGGTTCGGACAAAACTATGTGGCTTGTTCACTAATACCAGAAGTCTGGCGGACAAGATGGGAGAACTAGAGCTGCTACTGTACGAATAGGAGTTTGATTTTGTGGGAATTTCAGAGACTTGGTTTAATAGCTCTCATGATTGGCTAGCTACCATTCAGGGGTATTCCCTATATAGCAGGGATAGGGAGGGCAAAAAAGGAGGAGGGGTGTGCCTGTATATAAAAAATGACGTACAAGTAAATGTGAGGGATGACATTACTAGTGGATCAAGGGAGGAGGTTGAATCCTATGGGTAGAGCTACAAAAGGAAGACACCAAGGGGAAAGTAATACTAGGAATATGCTATAGGCCCCCTAATCAGAGGTAAGAGGGGGAGGCGGACCTCCTGTTACAGTTTGGAACTGCGGCAAAGATGGAAAGTGTCATTATAATCGGGGATTTTAATTATCCAGATATAGGATAATACTGCAGAAGGTACTGCACACTCAGCTAAGGCTCGACATTTCCTAATGTCTTGCAGGACAATTTCATGGGTCAGATGGCACCAACTTGAAAAAAAAGCTTTATTAGACCTTCTGATTACTAACAACACAGACCTGATCACAGACGTGGAAGTAAAGGGCAATCTAGGAAATAGCGATCACAGGTGAATTAGTTTCAGTGTAAGTCACACAAATAGGAAACATAAGGGGAATACAAAGACATTGAATTTTAAGAGAGCCAACTTCCATAAACTATGCTCCTTGCTGGAAGATGTTAGTTGGGATAAAATTCTAGGAACAAAGAACGCGGAGGAAAAATGGGAGTGCTTTAAGGACATATTAAACAAAGGTATTAGCCAGTGTATCCCAATGGGAAATAAGTTTAGAAGAGCTAATAAAAAACCAGGGTGGCTTAACTCCGATGTAAAAGCACATATAAAGGCAAAGGAGAAGGCCTTCAAAAAATACAAGGCTGAGGGGTCTCTGTCGGCACTCCAGCTTTATAAGGTATGCAATAAGGAATGTAAGGGTGCAATCAGGGTGGCTAAGATAGAACATTAAAGACACTTAGCTGAGGAGAGTAAAACGAATCCCAATAAATTCTTTAAGTATTTAAATAGTAAGAGAGGAAGGTCAGATCATGTTGGCCCCATAAAAAATGATGAAGGGAATCTGGATACCAAGGATGGAGAGATGGCAAAGGTGTTAAACTCAATTTTCTCCTCAGTATTCACAAAGAAAACAGCGGGCTCAAGTATTCGAAACTATAATGTAGGACCTCACTACACATCACGGGAAGCACCCTCATGGCTAACTGAGGATCAAATTAGGAATAGACTTGAAAAACTTAACGCTAATAAGTCACCGGGACCAGATGGCTTGCACCCGAGAGTCCTTAAGGAACTCAGTCAAGCAATTGCCAGACCACTGTACCTAATTTTTAAGAACAGTCTACTGATTGGTAGAGTACCAGCTGATTGGAGAAAAACAAATGTAGCACCAATATATAAAAAAAGGACCAAGATATATCCCTGGAAACTACAGACCAGTTAGCTTAACATCAATAATATGCAAGCTCTTGGAGGGAATAATAAGGGATTATATACAAGATTGTTGTAAGGAAAATGGTATCATTAGCAGTAATCAGCACGGATTCATGAAGAATCGCTCATGCGAAAACCAATATATTAACCTTCTATGAGGAGGGGAGCTGCCATCTAGATAAAGAAAGGCCCTTTAATGTGGTGTATCTAGATTTTGCAAAAGCATATGATACAGTTCCCCATATATGCTTAATGTACAAAGTAAGGTCTCCCCACAGGATGTGGAAACCGTACAAGAAGATCTGAACAAATTAAAGGGGTGGGCAGATAAGTGGCAATTGAGGTTAAATGTAGAAAATTGTAAAATAATGCATTTGGGCACCTCTGGTGGAATCTAGGATGGAAAATGACCTAGGGGTCCTAGCAGAGAGCAGGCTCAGCAATGGCATGCAATGCCAAGCTGCGACAAGCAAAGCCAACAAAATATTGTCATGCATCAAAAAGGAGATAAACTCCAGGGATAAATCAATAATTCTCCCCCTCTACAAGTCTCTGGCGAGGCCACACCTGGAGTATGCCGTTCAAGTTCTGGGCACCAGTCCTCAGGAAGGATGTCCTGGAACTAGAAAGGGGTCAGAGAAGGGCAACAAAGCCAATTAAGGGACTGAAGGACCTTAGTTATGAGGAAAGATTACGAGAACTGAACTTATTCTCTCTGGAGAAGAGTCGCTTGAGAGGGGATATGATTTCAATGTACAAATATTGTACTGTTGACCCCACATTAGAGACAAAACTATTCCGCGCAAGGAAGCACACAAAGACACGCGTCCATTCATTAAAAATAGTGGAAAGGCGGTTTAACCTCAAGCTGCATAGAGGGTTCTTTACGGTAAGAGCAGTAAGGATGTGGAATTCTCTTCCATAAACAGTGGTTTCAGCTGGGAGCATAGATAATTTCAAAAAAACTATTAGATGGGCACCTAAGGGACCACAACATTGAGGGATATACAATGTAATACTGACATAAAAGCAAACACATGGGGTGGACTTGATGGACTTGTGTCTTTTTTCAACCTCACTAACTATGTAACTTTAAAATGCTGACCTTAAAAGTGGACAGTGTCAGTGAGTAGAGCAGTGGACAGTGTCAGTAGGGCAGTGGACGGTGTCAGTAGAGCAGTGGACATATCAGTAGGTTGGAGGCTGCTGTCAGGTGGGCAGTGGACAGTGCCAGTAGAGCAGTGGATGGTGTCAGTAGGGCAGAGATTAGTGTCAGTAGTGCAGTGGATAGTGTCAGTAATTTTTTTATTATTATTTTATTTTGTATTATTTTTTACAATTTTATTTTGTTATTCTTTTTGCAATTTTTTTTTTTAGCAGCCCTGTTAGGTGTCTTTGGTGAAATATCAGGAGTCTAAACAGAGCCTTTTATGTCTCACTTTTGAGACAGAGATAGGAGATTGAGGCCACAGTCCTCAATCTTTATCTCTGCATCCTCAGTTGCACATAATGAATGAACAGGAATAGCTCACAGATTACTGTGCTCCAGTTCTGAATGAACACAGTGAGTGACCGGTACCAAAAAGGAAAGGGCTGGTAAATATGACATATTTACTGACCCTCTCCCGCTCTCCACCCCAAAATATCCCCTGCAGCAGCTGCGGGAGAGAAGAGGATGGAAAACTGCCAGCACTGCAGGGTGGGGGGGGGGGGCAGGGGAGCACAAATGGGGGCCTGGGCGGCAAAAGGAAGGAAAACCTGGACAGGAGGGGCAGCAGCAGGGATGGCATTTACTGGAACCAATCCCCTTTCTTCTTGCAGCAACTGAATGCTGGTGGGAGAAGAGGAGAAACTGGCTTCCAGCTGCTGCAAGAAGGAAAGGGGATTGGTTACAGTAACCTGTTTAAGTTCTAGGGGTCGGCAAGTAAGGGATGCAATCTGTTCATCACCTGCCTGCGATCAACAGGTAGGTCATGATTGATGGGTTGTGGACCCCTGGTATAAAACCTAATGTGCCAGGGATGGGCTCATGGGGCTCTTGGAGCATGAGCGGGGTCACCATTGTGACCCCCTGCAATTCCTCAAGCTCCGCCCATGCTACATATACATGAAATGCATGTTCCAAACACCATAACAAGAGCCCCAGTGGATCTTGTATTTAGAAGCAACAGATCATCCTTGATTTAATAAGATTAGTGCATAGCCCCTACAGTATTTATGTTATAAATAGTTCACACGATTTCTACAGTCAATTATTATTTAAAGCTCAAGTACTAAAAACTTGGCTTGTGACTACTACATCCATCTGAACACATGAAAACAACATAGCAAACATTCCAAGATATTTAGACATATATATAAAAGGTTAACTTATCAGCCTGCGCAGCAATATACAACGTATGAGAATATTATACACCCAACATTTTTGCTGGTTATATTGTGTACAGTTATATTGTATGTATACAAAAGACTGTTGTCTCTTTTGAATTTTACTGGAATACATATTATTTATCTACCAGTAGTAGCGGTGTTTCTTTGAAGTATTATTCTTGGTCAAGAATTTTAGATTTGATATTGTTGCTTTTTTTTCTTTTTTAACATGAACTAGTGAATTTAAAAAAATGAAATTTTATATATATATATATATATATATATATATATATATATATATATATATATGTAATTATCTTTCTGTGTTCTCTATGTTTTTTTTTCAGGTATTCAGAGGGGTTTGGTTGTCATAAGCCAGGTTTTTAGTACTTGAGGAGCTTACAATTTCTACTATACTGGCGACTCCCCCACTGTTCTTTTCATATGATAGCTTTTCAGTTGGGTGAAATAAGCAGTTATGAATGTGAAGGGGACCTTGAGGATTTTATTTGTTTGATTATTGTTACCATTATTATATAATATATATGTTTCATCACTATAGCTTTCATCCGCCAGCTGCATTTATTATTATTATTATTATTAGTACTATTATTATTACTTTTCCCTATATTTATATTCCAGCATTTAAAGCTTAGGTGAAATTATAGAAATGTATGTGTTACATGATATACAATATACAGAACATCTCTAAAAAAATATCCAGTGAATTAACAAGAGTACTGCACCCCGGTTATTCTGTGGAAATAAGAAAATATTTCCATATTAATTCAGTGAAGCCCCACTCAGATTTAGATTTTTTTTTCTTCTGCTATTATTACCTAAGAAATATACACTTCTCACAAAGTCAAATCCATTTTTTCTTGGTCCAGATACATTTTATGTTGTTTATCATTGTAAACTGAAAATCATAGTTATGCATATTGTAATTTATTTGTGTATTCAAATATGCTAATGTTATGCTGCTACGCATTCTAATATTTCACTATTGAAAATTATTTATAATTTTCTTTATTTAATGAGAATACACGCACAGGGATAAAATTGCCTTAATTTATACAATAATTGAATTTTGGCTCCAAGAGCATTTTAAGAAAACCCTTAAGAATTTTAGAGGCACATTTGGAAGCGCTTGCAAGATTCGAAGAGTGAGTACAATTTTACACCATCTGGCGTACAATGAAGAACTATTTACAAATATGTTATGCTCCATCAGCTTTTTGCTAGACCATAAGATTTTATTTTACTGGACCAATTAAATTTTTAATCTACACGCGGCTCTACAAAACCAAGTCATTAAATAATGATGTGTGTTTAGCTCAAACGTTCTGCTGTGCCAATGACCAGCTGATACTGTAAGATATTGCAATCATACATTAAAGCTGAGTTTTCTTGTTTAAAGTGAAAGGTACATTGCCCATGGCAGACAGAGCAAACATCCAGTACTTACCTTTTTTAGAGTAAAAACATCCAGTACGTTCTGGTATGGGGACACAGCTATACTGGGTGGTGAAGGAGCGCAGGGAAGAAAATATGGAATGCTTTCTCAGGCTGCTAATAAACTAAGCCTGTTACATTGTCTTTTATGGGCCTAGTACAGGTTATTTTTTAAAATGGGAAATTTAGTGTTAAGTGCAAAAGTTTACTTGATCTGTAATTAAACATTTTGTTACCATTGAACAATCAGTTTATGTACACTGTTACCGTTTATTCATGAAGTATTTTGCATCCTACAAATGTGTGAATATAGATAGGCCAGGCTAGAAGAGACCACCATACAAGGTTAGCATTGGTATGTGTCTGTAGTTCTAATACAACTTTTTCTATAGTTGCTTGTATGATTTTGACTGTAGCAGCTTGGGCCACCTTTTGCTGGAAATTAAAGGTCAAGGTATACTTGTGAATTAGCTGATTTAGGCCTCATGTACACTACAGCTGCTAAACTTAAGTTTAGGAGAAGTTGGGCATTTTTTTTGGCAGCCCCTGAACTCTCCTCTATGTTATCTTATGTGTACATGTACACTTAAGCCTCGTACACACGGTGCGACGGTCGTACGGCCAAAGGCCCAAATCGCATGTTGGCTGTTGTATCTCGCGTTCTGACATGCACTAAGCGATCGTACAACCAAGCCGAACGTAGTGACCTGTTACGAGCGTATAAAGAGTAAGTTCAGGTGCATGTGATTTGTGAATTAGGAACGTAGATTTACATGAACGGACACTTCCAAGCGTTCCTGACTTCTCAGCATGCGTGTTTTGCACAGTACACCTTGTTGGACCAACTTCTCTGTACACACGATACAACGGTCGTATGACCGCTTGTTGTACAACCAAAGTTTTTTAGTTTGCTCATCCAACTTCTGTTGTACGACCGTCGCACGTCGGCTGTTCTAATCGCGCGTACTAACGGTTGGATGATCGTACAACAAGCGGTCGTACGACCGGTTTCATACGTCCGTCGCACCGTGTGTAGGAGGCTTTAGTCTTTTATAGTAGTTTAGAGGCAGTTGAGGGTACAGGCATTTTTTGAAAGCTGAACAATCTAATTCAGGACTGTATTTCACTGGCATTTCAAATGGCAAATGCTTGCAACCGCATGTAACCTTGTGTAACCGCTGTAAAGTGCGTTTATAAGCGTTTTTAAAGGGGGAAAAAATACTGATAATTTTTGAACATATAAAAATGCTGAAAAAAACACAAATTTAACCACATGCTGTTGCCTTCATCTTTGGATGAGTCCAGTTGCGACAAACTATGGTCTTCTCACACAGTTTTCTACGTCTTTGGAGCTTCAGGAACAGCAACATCAGGAGCATTTCCTCACACATGCTCATAATGGGATCCATAGTGAAGACACAAAAAGTAAGACCGCTATCTACAAGCACACTGCTCTCTCTCTGCTGGCTGAAATAGTTTATAATATACTTGTTTTTCATGCACTGTGGGCATGTGGGAGGGTCTCCTGAGATTATTTTTAAAAACGCTTCTAACCTCAAATGCTTATAACTGCTGCTAAACTTGCATAAACTTGGTATGTAAAAGCTGTAAAAGGGAGGTTTTTCACAGTTGGTTTCCAGCTGTCAAGTTTTCTGTATTCAGAAAAGGTTTTCAACTGCCCTATATACATGAGCCCTTAAATTGGCCAGATAATCCATCAGTGTATGGGTCATTCTTTATGTAAGTCTGTAGGGTACTTTGATTCTGCAATTTGTACAATTAAATTAAATGAACACCAATCACATAACAGCCACACTGTTTAATCTAGTGAAGTGTTAAATAAACATATTTAATGTATCTTGAAATACAACTTTTAGAAGTAGCTAAATATGTCACTAGCATTAGCTTTCTTAAATCACATGACGGCAGTACTTGCACTGGAAGAGGGAGTGTCAACATTCTGAGCCAATCAGGCTATACTGCTAAGCATAGGGATGTCAGTCTAATAATAATAAAATGCTTACAGATTAGGCTTGGGATAAGTGATGCAATTTGGGTTCGAGTTGAGCATGGAAGAAACATGGGGGCCCAGCAAAGGAATGCATGATTTCACCACGATAGCAGCCAACTACCCCTTATGTACTCCCTGGCCTTTGAATGTTGGTTTGAGGGGCCGATAAGAGAGCAAGGGAGTGACTGTATAAGCTAGCACCCTAACTATAATAAAGTAGGGTTCCCACAGCCATACTGACAACATCCTTAGCCATGATAGGGAAAGCATTGGAAACTGCTGCTAGTAAAGTGCATATAGACAGATTAGTGTAGGGTTTGTAGGCACTGTTCACTTAAATTAGATAGAAACCCTTATTACTAACTGCTTTAGTGAGCAAAATGCCATGGATCTTGGGGAATTTTGGTTGGGGTGGTAAGATTTGTACTTCCTAATGCTACTGATGTCCTGCAGATTTTCCACAACTTGTCCTTGTCCACATGACCTACAGTCATAGCAGGCTGCATGTGTTTTCCATAGGAAATATTTCCCAGTTTTTTTAGTAGCTGCAATTGATTTTTTTTAACAGCTGGTCCCTGTCCACATGTATGTTTTCAGTGGGCATATTTCCTAATTGTTGAGATTGTGGGAGACTTATTCATGATAGATTAAAAAAAAAAAAAAAAAAAGCCTGGACAGCCCTGCTTAAAATACATTTTTTGTTGATTTTGTAAGTTAATTGTAAAAGTGTATGTCTGAAACAATAAAAAAAATACTCAGTGTGTCTTTGGAATACATGAACATCTCCCCATGTTTTGTCTCCACAAAAGTGGCACAAATACAGAAAACTACCATTTGATCTTCCAGAAATCGAACAAACTCCAACCCCCACCCCCGCAGTGAGCTGACAACTCTGCCAATTGATCCTTTTTTATGTATCCTATCATCTCAGAGTAAACACATAGGCAACAACTATAAAGAAGAAGAGCTATGTGAAGAATGTGAATGAAGTATGAATTATTGTCCAGGAGCCATCCTCCTACATTAAAGTTAACAACAGAATATATCGCAGAAAAAATGGGAGTTTAATGATGACCACTAGACATATGAAAGATATCTCATAAAAAGAGCAATATTTATTACAAATAATGTATTTAAAAAACATCATCAGCAGCTTAAAATCACATGAAATACATATTGCCCATGGTGTCCACGTATATTCGTCTACGTGTTTCATGGACAATACACTTATTCCAGACAATAACTGTGCTCTTGGTATCTCCTGAGATTTTTATAGCAAGTGTTATAATGGGGACTTTAGACATGAACTGATTTATATTTTTTTAGTGTTTATTTAGAAATGAATATGTGACTTTGGATATATGTTTATAAAACATCTTTGTAATTCCGTTTTAGGCAACTCTTTTGCATGTGGGGCCCTTTGTTGGATATTTAGTCCCCCTTTTTTCCTTCCCTCTGTGAAGTTCCTTGATGCCTCCCCACAGCCTGGGATGATGTAGTCCGTTCATCATCTCACATATCGTTTGTTTGGGTAATTTCTTGAGAATTGTATTTATTTATTTATTTATTTTAGGTGCACAGGTTTATCTGTGATAAGTTGTATATCACTATTGATGTATTTTATACATGATTCTATATGATATTTGACTCTGTATGACACACATTTGTTAAATTGTTACACATCCTAGATGTATAATGTTTTTGAATTTATATTTGCCCATTTTAAAACACTGTTATTGTCCTGAAGAAGCGGATTGTCCATGAAACGCATAGATGAATACACATGGTCACCATGAGCAAAATGCAATAAATATTGCCTTTTTATGAGATATTTCCTATGTCTAGCAAGCATATAGACAACCCATTCTCAAACGTTCCTTAAAACTATTCGGCACTGACAAATTTTCAGAAAAACTAGCATTCCCACCTCGTCCTTTAGCGACTATGCTACACAATTTCACCTTTTTCTTGTTTTCATGAACCTCATCAATTTGGACTTTGGAAAGCATGTTTCCTCATGAAAGACTAACTTTTGATACCTTACAGAAAAATTAAACTGCCTTCCCCTCAAATTTTTTTCTTACAAATTAAAAATGATGGTACCTGCACAACCTCAAATTCATCTTCCCTCAAAAACAGCTCACCCTGTCTCTGTGACCTCCAGAGAAATAGTGGTATCTCTGCTATTTATTCATCTTTGCTATTGGGCAAACACCCATCTGTTCATTTATTCATTCATATAAGGTTCTCTTGAGCTGGTACATGGTACCCTTGAGTATAGACATGCTTATAGCTATGTTTATACTAGCTGTACCTAACTATTGTCGCCTGTTATGTCTGTACCCAAAAGAAATGTAACCTGAGGGATTTTGTGCCTTGCTGATTTTCTCATAAAACAATAAAAACCTACTGCAAAAGAAATACATGTATGTGAACTGTTCTACCTACTTAAGGATCTGGCAAAACCAATGATTTATTGATCAATGCAGTGACTCAATTATTTCTTACTGCCACTTTGCTGCTTTCTCTGTCACCTGCCTGCTCATTGGACTATGAGTAAATATAGAGATACTAGAGACACAACTGGGTCATAATAGTGAACCTCCCACTTACAATCTGATGTCTCCTCTGCAGGCACATTTCAGGCACATATACTGACAGTATTTGGCTATTTAATGAATAGATCAAGTGAACAGACAAAGCCCTGGTTCACTCCATGAATCGCCTATGAATTGGGCCGCTTTTCCTGTGCAATTTACATGCGATTCAGTGCGGTGCGTTTTGAGCCCATTCATTTTGAATGGGCTCAAATCACACTGCATCGCACCATAGTCATGCATGCACCAATTTTACAACCGCAATAGAACTGGATCACATGGTCATTTTGTACCATGTAATTCAGTGCAGGAAAATGCACTGTATTTGTGACCTGTGTTTAGGGTTAACATTGCACTGAGACCCGCTGCAGATCGCAAGGTCAGTGCAGTTTGAACATGCACGGATCATGGGCTTCCTGCTCCAAATTCTAGTGTGAACCGGGTCTTAGAGTTGTTTTCCTAATATTTGCCTTACCTGGAATTTTTTTTAACATTATTTGTGTTTTTTAAAAAAATCTTCTAGTTGAAGATGAAAACATTTTAATAAAAACCTTCATAGTATCAGATGACCATTTATTTAGTTATGTGTTTTAAAAATGTGGCATTCAGCTCTGTATGGTAAGAAACCATTGTATTCTGTCCTGTGCATCTTTTTTTTTCATCTTTTACAGCAATATTAAAAGTATATTACCTTTTAAATTCATTTCCTTAAAATGGAAATGTGCTGTTTAGTATTCCATAGGAAATTACTTTTAGATTATTTTTGTAATATCTTGTAAGCTTCCTGTATGATTGGGTATACATAAATTATGTACTTATGCTGTTCATTTTATTCATTCCAGATAGAGCAGCAGATAATGAAAGACAAAGATGAGCTTTCTTCTTGGGACATTAAAACAATATTGTTAATACTACTACTAGCTAGCTTTTTTTTTTTATTACCAAATACATTTAAATATTACTAACATAATTGCTATTATTATTATGACCAGCAGAATCACTATTTTGCTGGAAATAGCTTAGTGACAATGAATCCAATAATATACATTTTAAAAAAGATTTCTGTATATTCAAAAGTATGACAGGCTTTCATTTTGTATGTGATTGGGTTGAAATGCTAATTTCTGAATGTAAAGGTGTAATTCAAAGTACATTAAGGCTATAGTTAGCAAACTTACTTTGATTCAAGATAATCAAGTGAAAAAAAAAAGCTTTTTCCAATTCCCAGAATATAAAGAATAAGGTTTAAGAACCTTAAACCCAGTGCACATGATGAGATAATCGAATGAAGCTTATTCGAAAACTAATAGGTTACTAATGTACAAAAATTATTGTACAGTAGAATAAACATTTATAAGTGATGTAATGTATTTGTATTGTATTTTCAGACAAAAAGTGTACTGATTAAATGAAAATCATACGATCTGGTATCGTGCAAAAAAAAAATTCATATTTGTCTCTTCGGATAATTTCAGATGAAAACCATGTACAGATTATCATACGATTGCTACAAAAAGTGATATTTTTGTATGATATTCTGATCGTGTATACTAGGCTTTAAGGGGAACATTTACAAAGCAGTGGTATCTACACCATGGCCATAACTCTGCTTTGAAAAGGCTTAAGGCCCCTTTCACATGGGGCGGATCTGTTGGAGTGGAGTCCGGCTACTCAGCTGGGGATCTCTCCGCTGATCCCCGTTGAGCAGGAGGATGACAGGTCCGTGTCTGCTCCACTGTACAGAGTGAACAAGGACAGAGCCCCCTCTCCTCTATGGGGAGCTCGGATGGAAACGGACTGTATGTCCATTTCCATCTGATTGTTATCAGATCCGACCTACTGGACAGATGGCGAATGCATCGCCATATGTCTTTTCATCTGATTTTGTCGGATCGGATGCCTGGCGGGTGTCAGCACTGACATTCGCCACCCCATGGGTGGCATGATCAGGTAACCTGAAAAACAAACAGGTGGACCCGATTGGTCTGCTGGTGTGAAAGGGGCCTTAATCTCTCTGGTCTTATTTACAAAGCCTGAGGTCAGGTAAGATCAGCTAAGATGTATTTTTATAGGTTAGAGTTGACCGCTAAATTAAATATACACTGAGGGATCAAATATAAACAGACCCTGGAAGATTTCTTCACATGACACATTATACTGCATGTCAAGGGGAAGTCCTGTTGTGTCCATAGAACACTTCAGTGTAGCTTCTGTTTCTCTCTGCTATGAGAGAAGATATGAATGCCAATTGAAAGAGGCATCCCGAGTTATTGTATATCTTGTAATCAAGGACATAACAATAGCCATAGCAGATTGTATGGGGCGTAGAAGCCCAGAAACCTAGAAGACAATTCTGTTCTGCTACACCACGATGTATGCAGGTAGGAATAGCATTTGGTAAATTCATTTGTATAATCTGAATGTATATACAACTTATGAATCTCAATTTGATTGTCCCAAAAGCAACCTGTATTCTGTACTACTAGAGGGACTGCTTTTGGATAGAAATTAGAGACACAGATGGACAATGCAGGTCTTGATGGGACATCATTACAAACTGATATGAACCTATTAGGAATAGTGATAATTATGTCTGCACTAGCTTACTAACAGAAACTATAATGGTAAATTGCATTTATTTATTTTGTTTTACAAATGTATACAATTACCTGGATGTATTATTCATTTAGAAATAAGGATTTAAAACAGGGTGCTTCCATGACAGTGTGTTATGGTGACACCATTAGCTGCTACTTGTGGACGGTCTCTGTAACAATGGTCTTGTCCAATAAACTAGATATGGGGAAGGGGATGTGTCCCTATTCTGTAATATACAGCTGTTTAAAGTTGAATAGCAGGAGATCAAATGTATACTCTGGCTGAATGGGGTGACTATGAAAGATTCAAATGTAACATTTTATACACATATTTTATACATATTGCTGAAAAAAACGACATAAAAAAACAAACAAAACAATGAATAAAGAATATACTGTAAAAAAACATGATACATTAGTTCTGTAGGACATCCATTTTAATTCATTTCGATTTTTAAAAAATATCTTCTTAAAGTGGTTGTCAACCAGTGACAACCACTTTAACCTACATGTAAGCCTATAATAAGGCTTACCTGTAGGCCCCCTGCATATCTCCAAACCTGCACCATTTAGGAGATATACAGCGTACTTGCATTGGCGACGTCATTGAGCACATGCGCAGTGAAAAAATGGCCTGCAGTGTGCGGGAGTGACGTCACCTGACTCCGGCCAGTCACAGAGTCGTGGCCCCAGAACGAAGAGGGGCTGAAGATGGTGGCTGCCTGCACAGGAGACATCACAGGCTTCGTTTGATGTAAGTGACACATAATGGACTACTATGCGATTCATAGTAGCCCATTATGCTTTTACTTTGCAGGGGAATATAGAGGAAGTAAAACCCATCAGGATTTACATCCTCTTTAACCAGAGTCCCGGAATTTCTAAACTTAAAGTTGAACTGAACTCAAAATAGGAATATTTGCTACATTATAGGGAACCTTTGGAAAATGTAAATGTGCATTAGCAGTACTCTAAACAAAATGCAAATGTTTCTCTTGAACTCCTTCTAAAAAATAACACTAATTCCTGGTATGTGGGTATGAGATCTAAGGCACTGCTAGGTATGACATGAAACCTTTGCCCTCTGTCTGCCTTTTTTGGGCAAGGCTTCTAGATTTTAGTTCATCTTTCAATAAAATCGAATACAATAACTTTTATACTCAACTTTGCATAGCAATAATCCTAATGTGCCACACAGTGTGTGTCAAAAGGCTACCTGAGCTCTGCCTGCTGTGTCTACCTGTTGACCTTGGTGTAGACATTCCGCTGTCATTGCCCACAGCAATGATTTTGGCTGCTCAGCTTGACAATGGTACAGTTATTTTACTGGGTGTCAACTTCCTGTTAAGGTCAAATAATGCGGCACCTCTGATAATCCAGTGTGCTTAAGGCAGGCCATACACTGTGCAATTTTTTTTCCTGCAACCATGGGTAATCCCTCCTGTCGAACAATTGTCTGCTCCAAGCTGGGGGGCGGGGGTGGCTGGGGGAAGTTGTCCCTGAAGGTAGAATACAGGGATAATTGCAAGAGAATGCAGCAGGCTGGTTGTACCCAAGTTGATCGATCAACTTGGTACATTTAATCTGCCCATTAACGGTTTAAATCTCAGCCAGTTCCTGCTGAACCGGCCGAGTTTCGAACTGTGTATGGCCAGCCTAAACCTATGCTTATACTAACTTATAAAGAGTTATTATTTGCACCAGAGAAGACGTTTTTATTACCGTATGTGGCCTTGCTAGGTAGATTTACCCTCTCTCTGTTTGTGTTCATAACCACGGACAGACAGAAAGTGACTGGAAATCCTAAATTTGACACCAGAATCCTCGGGTTGACACCAGAACAAAAGGTGAGTGCATACAGTATCCCTGAATAGCTATAAACTAATTTGAGTAACAGGCAGCCCTCTAAGAAGAGAATTCCCCATACTTTGTAGAGATACCCTTTCAAATCTTGTTGCATCTTCAGGATAGAATAAAAAGAAATCTCCCCCAACAAGAACATAAACAACTTTTTTTCTTTTCTATCTAGAATTGGGCCATACAGACAGGACATTCCATTTGGTAGGACATAGAGAGAAGATACTGCAGGAACTGGCGGCAGAGGAGGTAGACTGTTGCTGGTTGGACTAAATATCGGAGCTGTAACGAGTGGAGAGGTTCTAGATCATAATAACAGGCTATGGGACCTTTCAGAGGTCGAATTTATGAGGTGAGAGGCCATTTCTATTGGTGGTGGTTCTGCTTACAACCCCTTTTGGCACAGTGTGAAGATACCATACACTCTCACCACTGCAGTTGCTCTTTCTCCGAACGCGCGCCTGGAACAGCCATCTTTACCCTCCCTCCAGCCTCCCACTGGCTCGTGACGCCTGGTTCATCTTATTGCCCACCTGCCTGGAGCCTCGGAACCCACCGGAGCAACCAGACACATGTGAAGGCGGGACCCCCAGCACACGGACCACCCAGACTGGGACACCTGGACTCTGTACATGTTTGCAAAACACTTCTCTCTTGTAAGTTCAATTTTAATAAATTGGTTGTTTTTAACCCTCTACTGCACTTAGTGGGGAACCACTTGTTTTTTCTGTTATCTTCCTGTCTATGGACTTTTTTCATCTATTCTCATCAATTTCTTAATATTTTGTTATCTGACGCTGCACTGTGTATTTCATATTAACGGCTCTTAAGGTTCAGAGACTACCTTTTAGTGTTTAGCAGCCTATCTTGTGTTATTTGATTAGTTATTGATCAGCGCTGAATGTTTTTGTATTTATACATATATTTTAACAAGGTCAGTTT
>BLSH010518377.1:153162-168087 GCA_018402905.1 Glandirana rugosa | reverse complement strand
TTATCCGGGTGGACAATCAACGAGGACACCTGGACTAACTTTAGAGGTACATCCAAATCCATCAACACAGACAAATGTGGGTGGATGGAAGTACAGGTAAGTCCAGGTTTTTTTTAACTTTTCCTGACGCAGGATTTACACCGTCTAGGCTCAATTGGACTACATTGACCTGGGTTCAGGTAAATGTAGACCGGTGGGTATTTCGGTGGTGTTCAGACACCACATACCCCAACGGTGGAGTAGGGAAATTGGAGGGACCGCCATACTAAGACAGACCTTAAAACATGGTTTTCGCCATGTTAAAAAACGTACACTAAGAATTGCAGGCCTATAATACATATCACCAAATTTCCATGCAAAAAATTGTACCGCTTTTGGTACAAAATTCCAGACAGAATCATACCGCCAGGGAGGTTAAAGGGATGAGGTGGCAACCCCATACACCACAGACTTGTGGTGGCTTTATGGGTGGCCAGATGTAAATGGACTTGGGTCCAGTTACATCAGGTTAACTCGGATCTGCCACATTTAGGACGCAGTCCTTTTCAATTTTTTTTGGACCTGAATGGACATGAAGGTAGGTGGGTGTAAACAGACACAACTACCTAAACCTACATGGAGATTTCAATCAGGTCCACAGGAGCAACTAACAGGTGGGCCTATTTGGAAAGCTGGAGTGAAAGGTTCTAAAAGGGTAGTGTTTTGGGGGTGGCAAAAATGCAGCTCAACACAAATGTAAAGTAGAATCTAACTGTGTGCTTATGATAATCATCATTGTGATGATCACAGCACAGCAGGTGCTCTATGGCTCTCAGTGTTACATGGCTGTTGGGTGCTGACTTTGTTAACTTATGGCTGTATTGTATGTTACAGACTAACACAGCACAGCCATAACAAAGTCAGCATCCAAAAGCCATGTAACACTGAGAGCCATAGAGCACCTGCTGTGCTGTGATCATCATAAGCACACAGAAGGGAGTCTGAGGATTGTACTCTCCTGAATAGCCTATGTGACTGGTCAATATGTCATCTGCAGGGGGCTGCTTGCCTGTGTACAGCCACCAGAAGTACCGCTGAACTCTGAGCCTCCAAAGTGATCTCTCTCCCTCGGGCTACAGCGCCGGCTCTCTGATGCAGGGGAGCCGCTCCACAATAGAATCCTTCCGCCAGGGAAGGCACACAGTGAGCGGCCGGAACTATATTCTGAGTAGATGCACAGATGAAGAGCAGTATGCGGCACAGTACTGTGTGCCTGCGCCCGAAAATGGCGAAAAAGTCCCTCCTCTGCTCTCACCTCCTGGGGCCCCTCTGTTGACCTGAGGGGCCCCAGGAAATTACTATATTCCCTAGCAATAAAGTGGGTGTGGGGCTTTAGATTATAAAGTCCTATTTTTTTTTTTAGCAAGAGAATTATTGTAGAGCTATCCGGGCCCCCCTGTGGAGTTTATGAGGCTGGGCCCGGTAAAACAGGGCTGGCTGTACTGCCTTATCAGCGGCCCTGGTGAAGACATTCATATGTAAATAGTGGTGGCCGGCAGCATTCATATGTAAATAGAGGTGGCATTCATATGTATATCATGCCCCCCTGAGGTCATATCCACCATCACCTATACTGAATGCTGCCCACTGGGGAGACAAAGGGGCATGCTTGAAAGTCCTCTAAGGTTAGTGTAGGAACCCACTGTTAAATTGGGGTACTTTGCAGCAGTCATTGGGCTTAAGCGCTTCATGGCCATTCAGTGTGACCAAACCCCCGTATTTTTGAATTTTTTGCTATATATGTTTAGATGCTTTTAAACAGCCTGGCAGAAGTAAGTACCACGTGTGCGCTGTAATATGCATTTTTTTTTATGCTTGAAAGTCCTGCCTGCAACTGTTGTCATTAAGCCTAACATCAGCCTGTTCTGCAAAGGTAAGCAAATCAGTGGGGGGAAGGGTAGTGTGGAGTGTGCAGAGGTAGGCAGAAAAGGAATTACAATTTGGGGAGCACAGGTGAGCAAGGAGGGGATGTATAGAGGTAAGGAAGGTGCAAATATGAGCAGAGGAGGCAGGTAGAGTTGAAGGGGGGAGGGTTGGAGTGGAGAGGATGGGGGAGGTTTGCGGTGCAGAGTTTAGCAGGGGTTTTAGGAAGCAAAGGTGTACTGACAGGGTGGATAAAGATGTAGGTCGCATGTAGGGCAACCCATTCATTTCAGTGGGCTCCTCTATGCATTATAAATGCGGAACAAATTTCCCTAACTCTTTTTCAAAATCACACGGTACCGCAACACATGTCAGCAGATGTGTGAAGGTGCCATTAACAATTGATGGCACTGCTGTGTGTCTGCTAAAGGGCAGCACGTTTCTGTTGTATCAGGAATGCGACTTTGCATTCCCCAATCCATGGTGTGCAAGCAGTGAGGAGATGATGTGCTGTAATCGCTAGCAACCAATCAGTGAGGAGTAATGATGTGCTGTAACCTCTAGCAACCAATCAGTGAGCAGTATTGATGTACAGTAATGTCTAGCAACCAATCAACAAGCAGAAATCTTGTGCTGTAACCCCTAGCAACTAATCAGTGAGCCGTACTGTGTGCTGTAACCTCTAGCAACCAGTAAGCGGTAATGATATGCTGTAATCTGATTCTGTGAACTGATTTTGAGTATCGCTGCTATTTATTGTATGTCTCAGAGCAGGTGGTGAGCAAAGTTGCATGGGGGGGGGGGGGCCCTAGAAAATATTTGCCCAGGGCCCAATCAATATTAAAGATGGCCCTGCATACAGCCTGTAACCTTCCTTTGTTCAATTCTTACTTATACTCTCACAGATGTGTTTTCAGTTCTTGTGATGTGTCTACATTGTATTGGTGCAATGGGCTCCATTCACAAAGCACATCTTAACGCATCTGATTATGTGGTAAGATACTGCACAGCGTTTTTCAAAAAGATTTTTGGCATTCACTAAAAAACGCTACTAAAATACTGCATGACCTATTTTATGAAGTCATGTGGTATTTTAGTAGTGAAAACATGCAGTAATTTAACGCCTGGTGGAAGCCGGCGTATTTATTAATATTAATAAATAGGACGCAGCGAACACCCTCTCCTTAACAACCAGGTTGTTTACTGGTTGTTAAGGATGCCGGTGGCTGCCGGTTCATTAAATATCTCATGCTGGGACCACTATTTATTTATCTCATGCATTTTTTTTTCTTTCCGTGAATTGACTTTCACTACTGTTTTATGCCGTATTTACCAATTGTTTTTGCTTTATACGGTAAATACCACATAAAACGGTAGTGAATTGACATTTTCAAGATTGCATGCAGTATTTTGGAAAACACCGAAATACCGCATGCGATCTGGTTCTGTGAATAGAATCGAGTCTTAAATAAAAATCCTAACAAACTCCTAAATTTATTATGGAAAAAAAACTTGACATGGCCTTAAATCCTTGCCTATGCTATCCAAATCTAAACAAATGTTTTGACTATACACTTTGATCGAAGCAAAGAATGTGGAGCAGAGCAACAGGATTATTTTACTGCCCTCCAACCTAAACAGCAAATACTTACCTTTCCTTTGATGCCCTGCTGCTCTGCTCAGCTGGCAGAAGCAAAGAAAATACTTCCAGATATGCAATAGCATGAGCTTGACTCCATGGGGGTTATTTACTAAAGCTGGAGAGTGCAAAATCTGGTGCAACTCTGAATAGAAACCAATCAGCTTGCAGGTTTTACTGTCAAAGCTTAATTGAACAAGCTTACATTAGAAGCTGATTGACTACCATATACAGCTGCACCAGATTCTGAGTGCTGCAGTTTGAGTAAATCTACCCCATGTCATGTGACAATGCTGATAATTGGTGATTGAGCCCGCACTGTCACATGGGAGCTGGAACAGTCCTCAGCCCTGTGCATAGGTGTGCACAGCCTATTGCATTAGGGTGTGCACCCCAAAGCTCAAACAAACATGAACGCCACCTGTTGTCACAGGGAGGAGGCTCTGATGGTGGGAGACAGTTGATTGGGAGCATATCAAGTTACACCCTAAATACAGGTTTAATGGGTTCCTAAATTTGAACCTAGCCTTTAATATAATGGGTCATTTACACTGTCCATTGGCACCCCCAACCACCCACCTGGTGCCACCCATGGATAATGCTAATGCACATAGTGTGAGTAGGGTGTGCCCAGGGACACCCAACACACCTTGTGCGCAAGCCTATGGCCCTGTGTAAGCTCGGGGGTCTGTCTTTTTTTACTCTCATTGGGTGAAAATAGCATTTGCAGAGTGAAGGAAAGGTGACAATGTATGACCCGTGCTTTAGCCATGCAGAGCAAAACAGACAGGTTCATTTTAAAATACTGAAACCATTGGATCAGCATGAGAGCCAGGTAACTAGCAAGGAGAGGAAGGTTATTGATTTCTTTTAGCTCCGATTTACTTCATTAGCACAGCGCTACATGTCTTCTGTCAAGCTGCAACAACTCAGCATAGAAATGAATGAGGGTCACCTCTATAGTCCATCACATTAGTTGATCAAAAAAGTATATAAATGTAATTCATATTATTTTATTAGCTATTCTATTCCCAGCTGACTTTTAACAGGCAATTTCTTTACTGAGGAACTGCTTGTTTTTCTTGTACATGTTTGTTGTATATAATTATGTTGGCGTTCACATATATATTAGCATAACCTCTGATATGCACAGTATTTAGTCTACAACATACAGCAGGTTTAATATTATTCCATTAATCCATTTATTAAATGTTGCTTCAATGGTTTTGCTTGTTACAACACATCATAAAAATAAAATACTTTTTAATGCTTTAAAGGCGTATTGTAGCATGTAATAAAAAATATGCCCATATTTTGTTGCCCAGGAACCACACCTGTTGCTTACAGCTGCCTGTGCAATTTAATTACGGTATATGGCTGTATGCAGCTGTATGCGGGTAAATGCAGCTCTAAGCATAGCCTTGCATATGCATATGGACAGATGCCCCTGGATACAGGAGGAAATGAATAGGTTGTGGAGGATGGTGGAGTATCTCTACCATCTTGTTAGGATTTTCATTTTTTTTTTTTAGGTTTTGCTAGCAAAAGACAAAGTATGCATGAGTATAAAAGCCTTCACCCAGTCTGTACTCAACGGGTTTGTTCAATTACTTGGGCCATGTTTCTGTGTAGTGTGGCAAGGAAGAATGGGAGAGGTAAAAAATAATATTTTATAACTGAGAGACTAAATGGGTTGAGGTAGAGTAAAAGGAGGTCAATAAAATAGGGTGATTGGAATGCCAAGCAAAAACACTGGGGGAGAGATTTCAAGAAAAATCTGATGGACTGGCCATTGAGACATCACCTGTGGGGGGTCTTATCTGACCTGGGGATAGAAGAGATAATTCACCTCTTAAGCAAGCCATACATTATGCAAAGTCAGTGTTGATGGGGGAATCCCTCCAGCTAACAACAGGAGGTCTCCCTGCCCTCAGAATACAATAATAGCTGCTGTCAGTGATCGCACAAGAAAAACCTGATAGGCTGGCTGTACTAAGTCAATAGATCAACTTCAGTACAGCTTAAAAGCTTCCTTAAAAGCAGGTTCCGCTGTATCTCACCTTCTGTTTTTTTTTCTTCACTATAGTACAGAAAAAGTTGGCAACATGTTTTTGGTCTACTGCATCCTTCATAACTTTGCCCATTGTGCAAGATTGCTCCTGGATATTGTGGTTCAAGACCCTCATGAGGACCCAATTCCACCAATCCCTGAATCCTATTATGATGAGCATGGTCATGAAGTCTGACAGCGATTCATGCAAAGCTATTTTTCAAGATCTGTGATATACATTGGATGACTCCCTGAGACGGAGACATGAGGAATTGGAGTCATTCTCCTCCCCATCATTGCCCTCCCCTGGATAGAGTATCCCACCAGGATCCAGCACAACATAAGGATTGAGGGGCCCCCCAAGTGATACCATAAGGAACAGAAACGCCACATTGGGATAGGATATTCCCTTCTCCTCGCCACTGGTTATCCAGGAGAGTGACCACCCGGTTTGGATTTGACCCCCGCGTATGTACTACCAGAATCTGGTAAGCTTACACCTATTACCTATACATCGCGGATTTCTGAGGATTATTGTACTGCTTTCTGAATTATGTGTTACTATACAGCGGGATGAACTCTTTTGCTTTTAAAAGACCACATGAATGCCATTTCTCCATAATTCTAGGCGCTGCATACATATCCTAGTGAATTCTCAGACAATATAGATCTATTGTTTTATGCGTGCTGCCATTTCTAAATTAGATATATTACTTTATTCATATTCTTATTACCCTAACCTGTTTTAGAGTGAGCGCGGGTTTTTTGCCTTTTATATTTCCTGTCAAGGATATGTATTGCTCTGTTACCACAAGTTGTGGAACCAGTTAACTATTCTTATCAATGTATACTCTTACATTTGGGGCACCTTTTATTAAATTCTCTGCTATTCAAATGTGCAAAATACTGTGTTTGGCCACTAGATGGTGCTGATGGGCATACTTATTTCCCATGATATTCAGCTCCATCTACTGGTTATAACACGGGTTTATTTACTAAAACTGGAGAGTGTAAAATCTGGTGCAACTCTGCATAGAAGCCAATCAGCTTTAAGGTTTCATTTCCAAAGCTTAATTAATCAAGCTGAAGTTAGAATCTAATTGGCTAACATGCGCAGCTGCACTAGAAACTGAGTGCACCAGTTTTAGTAAATATATGCAAATGTATTGTCCTACATTCAAACTGCACAAAATGTACCCCTAGAATATTTGATTATTCCTCATTTCCACAGAACACATTTACATGCAGTTTCAATGGGAGAACAATTATGCACATTTTTTTTTTAGAAATACACCCTTTTAAGTGACTTCAGTTTCTGTTTTCCATACAACCAGCTTGACATATTCTTTCATTGGATTAGACAACACTGTACACTATTGTGACAGGTCTTCTTTTTACATTTATATCATTGTGCAAACCAAGCCACCTTTAGATTAATGGAGAAAGAATATTTCTAGCAACCTGCTTGTCTAATACTGATGTTTACTTCCTCAGTGCATCATAACTTAGTTCGGGCTACAGCAGCCTGTCTGCATACTCATTAAATATGCAGATTACACCTGTTATCTCTATGCATATTAATAATGTGATTAGGTTACATTTGCACTTTCCCAGATGTGTTTGCTGATGCTTGTATCGAATGTGGCATTTTCTCAAAATAGACTGCAGAGAAAGGTTAGAACAGCTTTTCTCAACCTTTTTAACAAGGAAAAACCCTTGAAATAACTTCCCTTGCTAATAATTATCTCCATAGCTCATAATCACAATGTACCAGTAGTAACTTGAGCATATCAGAATAAATAAAAGAATAAGGAATGATATGAAATGATCTTTAGTTATAATAATCAAAAGAAATACAGTGGGTATACAAAAGAATCAGAGGGAAGGCATATCTAAGTGCAGTAACCATAAAACATTTTATTGCCCCATAAAAACACACTTACAGAATGAATGGAGGAAAAAGCCTCTTCACGGTGGAACAATTCCACCGGTAGGTAATCCCAGGGTATTCCAGTATGGTCAAGTGGAGGAGTTCCCGATCTGACGAGCAGAGGGAAGCCACAAATGGAAGCACCAAGAGAATCCTCCTGGTACTTCCATTTGTGGCTTCCCTCTGCTGGAACTGGTCCACCGTGATGAGCCTTTTTCCTCCATTTATTCTGTGTGTTTTTATCAGGCAATAAAATATTTGATGGTTACTGCACTCAGATGTGCCTCCCCTCTGTTCTTCTCCCTACTAGAGTCTGCTTCCTTCTTGGAGTGCTGCTCAGTGCTGTACCGTAACCAGCCTTGCCTCATCAGAGTTCACAGATCTGCATCTATTCCACACTGTGGACATACTTCTGGCTAGTTTTGTTACTCAGAGCGCTCCTATATCTTTTAAATTGTATACAAAAGAATCACCGCCTTTAAAATAATCACAATTTGTTCCTATGCAGCCTGAAATGAAGACAGACAGTTTTTGTTTTATCCTGCTGTATTTACTCAATGTAACGTATAACATGCAAGTGAAAGATATATAACACCAACATGTCAGAAAAACAATAAAATAATAAAACATTCAAAAACAGAATCACTGAGTTGGAAAAGGGATCACCCCCTCCTAAAAATGACTTGTAAACTTAATCAGGTGTGACTGATTACCTTCTCAATGACACACAAAGCCATATGACTTTCAACTATGATCAGCTGTGGTCATTTTGATTAGCTTAGCATGAAAATAGCTCTAACATTTCAATCCCTGGTAGTGCAATCAATCAACTATTGGTGGCAAGACACTGTCAAAATATCTCCAGGATAAAGTTGTGGACAGGCACAAGTCAGAAGATGGATACAAAAAAAACATTCATAGGCTTTACCAATGCCTAACAGTACAGTGAAGTCTATTATTAAGAAGTGTAAGGTATTTGGTACAACACAGACCCTCAAAGGATCAGGACATCCATCCAAACTGGATGAAAGAGCCAGAATGAAACTGGAAGAAAACAAGGAGAAGGAGGCGCCTCTAAGTGCAGTATGTAACAGTTTATTGAAGGCAATAGGATTAAAAACACTCACGAATAGTAGGTAGAAAAACAGCATGTAGTATAAAGTCCAAGGAGGAGTCACTATCACACCCAGGTCTGATGCAGCCAGAAGGCTGTGTGGAAAAATGTCACGGAAGCTATATCGCTCCTAATGGCTTCCGTGACATTTTTCCACACAGCCTTCTGGCTGCATCAGACCTGGGTGTGATAGTGACGCCTCCTTGGACTTTATACTACATGCTGTTTTTCTACCTACTATTCGTGAGTGTTTTTAATCCTATTGCCTTCAATAAACTGTTACATACTGCACTTAGAGGCGCCTGTCTCTCCTTGTTTTCTTCCAGTATCTGGAGCTTGGTTCGGCTCTCTGGGATGGCTGCCTGAAAAAGTGCCTATGGACTACTATAACTCGCTATACCTTCATATGTGGTATGGTTTTGTACATTGCACATTGCTATCCAATGTCCTTGTTATTTCATTGATTTACATTTACATCTGTTTAGTTCAATTACATTTTAATATATAGTTCTTGACACTTAGAGTAAGGGCTGTGCGCACATACTTGTCTGTGCAGGATGAGACTGGTCAGAGGGACTACCAAGAGTCCTACAGCAACTCTGAAGCAGTTGCAGAGATTTATGACAGAGTGGTCATTGTGTGTATGTGACAACAATATCACGAATTCTCCACAAATGTGGCTTCTATGGGAGGGCTGCAAGAAAAAAGCCACTCAAGAAAGGCCACATGCAGTCACGACTGAGCTTTGCCAAAACACACTTTGAAGATTCTGAGGCTACATAGAAAAAGGTGTTATGGTCAAAAAGGACTAAAATTCATTATTTGGCCTCAACACCACATGATGTGTCTGGGGGAAATCCAATACAGCTCCCCATCCAAATAACACAATTCCTACAATAAAGCATAGAGGTGGTAATATCCTGTTATGGGGGTGTTTCTCTGCAGCAGGGACTGGAGCACTTATCAGGATAGAAAGAACAATGGATGAGGTAAAATACCTTCAAATTATTGAGGAAAATCTGCTGCCCTCTGCCATAAAGCTGTCAATGGAAAGAAGGTTTACCTTCCAACAAGACAATGACCCAAAAGCACACATCAAAAATGACCACACAGTAGTTGAAGGAAAAAAAGATGAATGTCCTTGCAAGGCCTAGTCAGAGCCCAGACTTAAACTCCATTGAAAATCTGTGGAATGACTTGAAGACTGCAGTCCACAAACGGTCACCATCAAATTTAACTGGACTTGAGTAGTTCTGCAAAGAAGAGTAGGCAAATATTGTTTTATTCAAGTACCCAAGTCTTGATGTGAAAAGTTGGTGGAGACATATCCCAACAGACTAAGGGCTGTAAGTAAAGCAAAGGGTAGTTTAAAAAAGGGGGTGATCCTTTTTCCAACTCAGTGATTCTGTTTTTAATTTGTATTATTTTTTTTCTGACATGTTGGTATATCTTTCACTTGGATGTTATAAGTTGTGCTGAGTAAATAAAGCTGGCTAAAACAAAAACGGTGTCTGCCCTCATTTCAGGCTGCAAAGCAACAAAATGTGATTATTTTAAATGGGGGGATTCTTTTCTATACCCACTATATATAATAAAGGCTAGAAAATAGAGACCATATAAATAGTAGTGCTCTTTCACATTGTGGAGGTGAGTGCAGTGCTCCCTTACATTGGTGGCAAGTGTAGTGTTGTGCCCAGGATTCCCAGTACTGTTTACATTCCAGCAGCACCAGTGATCTGTCACTTGTGATGGGAGTACTGGTGGGGAAGTATTGTTGTTCAAGAGGTCGACATGCCCTCAACATTGCACTTTCCCACGCCCACATTGCAAGATTGCAAGATACCTTCCCATATTTGGGAATGTTGCCTGGTATGGTTTAGGAGGGTAGGGGAGGGAGACACGCTTTTTTCCCCATTTACTGGTCAACATGACATTTTTTCTTAAAGGGGCCATGCACTTTATGAAAAAAGAAAAAAAAAAACAGTGTGGGGTACCCCTAAAAAATCTTACCAGGCCCTTATATAGACATGTAGTCTTGCTGGCCAGGTAAGGGAGAGGCAATGAGCATGTGCTCTCCTCTCTCCTAAACCGTACAAGGTCACGTTGTCAGCACTGGGAGGGCACCTTGCAAGGGGAAGGCAAAGCCTTTATGTTGATGAGGACTAGAACCTTATCCCCACATCCTGTGCTGCACATGGGATGTGGGAACATGTGGGGGTGGAGATTTATCAAAATCTGAAAACCCCCTTTAGAAGAAGGGGAGCCCCAGATATCTTTCTTCACAAAAAATGTGACTAGTAAATTAAAACATCACAATATGAAAAATGTCCTTTATCACAAAATAAATAAATAAAAATAAGGTCCCGAGATGTATTGTAAATCCAATGACAATTACATCATCCAGATATGTTACATAGTTAGTCAAAGTTGAAAAAAGACACAAGTCCATCTAGTTCAACCAATAAAAGAGAAAAAAATCATACAATCCCATGTACACAATCCTATACCCACAGTTGATCCAGAGGAAGGCAAAAAACCCCAGCAAAGCATGATCCAATTTGCTACAGCAGGGGAATAAATTCCTTCCTGATCCCCCGAGAGGCAATCAGATTTTCCCTGGATCAACTTTACCTATAAATGTTAGTAGTACATTTAGGAAAGAATCCAGGCCTTTCTTAAAACAATCTACTGAGCTGGCCAGAACCAGCTCTTGAGGGAATCTATTCCACATTTTCACAGCTCTTACTGTGAAGAAACCTTTCCGTATTTGGAGATGACATTTTTTCCCTCCAGACATAAAGAGTGCCCCCTTGTCCTCTGTAATGACCTTAAAGTGAATAAGTCAACACCAAGTTCACTGTATGGACCATCTATGTATTTGTACACGTTGATTATATCCCCCTTAATCTCCTCTTCTCAAGAGAATAAATTCAGTTCCTCTAATCATTCCTCATAGCTGAGCTCCTCCATGCCTCTTATCAATTTGGTTGCCCTTCTCTGCACTTTCTCCAGGTCCCTGATATCTTTTTTTAGAACTGGTGCCCAAAACTGAACTGCATATTCTAGTTGAGGTGTTACTAATGATTTGTACAGGGGCAAAATTATATCTTTCTCTCTGGAGTCCATACCTCTCTTAATACAAGAAAGGATTTTGCTTGTTTTGGAAACCACAGCTTGGCGTTGCATGCTATTATTAAGGTTATGATCTACCACAGTGGTGGTTGGTGTTTTTTTTGGGGGGGGGCAGCAAACAACCACTGCTCCACCCACTGTCTGCCAGTCCAACACTTACCCCATCTAGGTGGCAGGCTGCGGGCAGCGGCTTTGGTGCCCTCTGCTCCAGCACGGTGAATCCGATCTAGGTGGCGGGTGGGGGGCTGCAGGCAGCTTTCCAGTGTCCTCATCTCCAGCATGGCTGCTTTCACCGTGCGTCTCCTCTATCCTCCTCCTAGGCGCTAGGCATCCAATAGGATCGCCTGAAGTTTTGGCCAATTGGGAAATGGGTCTCATGACCCACTTCCTAATGGATTGGCCACTGATCTGCCAGAACATCTAGATCCTTCTCCACCATTGATTCCCCAAGTTGTACTTCCCCCTACTATGTATGATGCATGCATATTCTTAGCCCCCAAGTGCGTAACTTTACATTTATTAACATTAAACCTCATTTGCCACATAGTTGCCCAATTAAACAGTGCATTGAGGTCAGCTTGAAAGTTGGAGACATCCTGTAAAGACGTTATTCCACTGCATAGCTTGGTGTCATCTGCAAACACTGAAATTGTACTTTTAACCCCAGACCCGATATAATTTATAAAGATAGTAAAAAGCAACACTGAACCTTGGGGTACACCACCGATAACCTTAGACCATTCAGAGTAAGAATCATTAACCACTACTCTCTTAGCCAGTTTTCTATCCATTCACAAAATGTTCTTTCCAAGCCTGTAGATTTTACCTTACACATTAGCCATGTGTGGGGAACGGTGTCAAATGCTTTTGCAAAATCCAAGTATACCACATCCACAGCCAACCCTCTGTCCAAGGTTTTACTTACCTCCTCATAAAAATAAATCAGGTTTGTTTAACAACTTCTGTCTTTCATGAATCCATGCTGTCTGTTGCTTAAAATATTTTTTTGCAGCAAGAACTCATCTATGTGGCCTTTTAATAAATGCTCCAGTATCTTCCCAACTATAAGGCCAGTTTTACACGGACATTCCGTCAGCGGGCTCCGCTGATCCCCGCTGAGCTGATGCATGATGGATCTGTCTCTGCTCTCTGTGCAGAAACGGATCTGTCAGAGCACCACTCTCCTCTATGGAAAATTGGATGACAACGGATCTGTCTGTCCGTTGTCATCCGATCTGCAGACGGATGGAAAAATGGGGTTTCCATCCATCAGACTCTACGGGGTCTGGAGCAGATCGGAGAGCGACGGGTGTCAGCGGACATGTCTCCGCTGACATCCATCGCTCCATAGTGGTGCATGGATGATTCGTTTAGGTCCGCCTGAAAAAACGGACAGACGGAACATCCATGTGAAAGGGGCCTAAAAGTTAAATTAACCGGTCTATAGTTCAAGTAGCCCAGAGAAAGAGTTGCTGCTCCAGGTGTATCGGCTCACACACTGAGTGGAAACTCTGGAGTGCCCGCCACGGCTCGCCCCGCACACTGATAGAAGAAAAAGGCGGCACATCCGGTTGGTGCGTGAAACGTGTCTACGGACTGCTTGCTGATACTTGTAGTGCCCTTGATCCAAATAAAGCCTGGAAATGATGTGGATGTGCTGCCTTTTTCTTCTATCAACGGGTTTATAGTTACTTGATAAAGACTTTGATCCCTTTTTAAATACAGGCACCACATGGCCCTATGCCAATCCAGTGGTTCTATTCCAGTCATTAACGAGTCTCTAAAAATTAGAAACAATGGCTTTGATATGAAAGAGCTCAATTCTTTTAGGATCCATGGGTGTATGCCATCTGGTCCAGGTGCTATATCCACCTTTATTCTGTCTAATTATTTCTGGACCATATCACTTTTGAGACAATGTGGATGTAGATCCACGTCCATCCTGATGATCCGCCAACCAATGATATAGGCCAGGCATGATGTTTATCAGCCACTGCTCCCATCACAAATGCCAAATCCTGGCCAGCTGCTGTATTATTAACAAAGCGACTGGGGTTACTGAATGACGTAATGATCAAATATGGGATATTACGTCATTAAGGATCTCAGGTTTTTCGTTTACAAAAAGAAGCTGGAAAAAATCTGTCATTTTTTGGTGGTAGTGCTACTGCCACAAAATAACAGATTCTCTGTTTTTGTTTACAAGTGGAAGTCAGCCAGGGATCTGTCATTTAGTAGCAGCTGTGCTACCCCAGATAAATGACAGTTTCCCAGCTGCTGTTTATTTTATTATTATGCAGGATTTATATAGTGCCAACAATTTGCACAGAGCTTTACAATATTAGGACAGACAGTACAGTTACAATACAATTTAATGCAGGAGGAATCAGAGGGCCCTGCTCATTAGAGCTTACAATTTAGGAGGGAGGATCAAATGATACAAGAGGTAATAGGTGTGGGGCATGAGCTGATGGAGAAAATACAAGTACAGTTGTTAGGTGGGGGTAGAATAGACTTCTCTGAAAAGAAAGGTTTTAAGGAATAAAAGCAAACAGAATAGAGGACAGTCAGACAGATTGGGATATGGAGTTCCATAGGATGGGAGAGGCTTGGGTAAGGTCCTGGAGGCGAGCATGGGAGGAGGTGACATAGGAGCTAGAGAGCAGGAGGTCTTGGGAGGAACTAGGAGAATGATTAGGTTGGTAGTTTGGGACAGAGTTAGTGATGTAGCTGGTGGCAGAGTTGTGGATGACTTTGTAAGTTGCAATGTCACTTTTAACCACTTGCCGACCGCCAACCGCAGGTTGACGTCGACAAGGTGGTTCGATATCGCAAACCGCCGTCATATAACGGCAGCTGTGAGATCGTGCACTGTGAGTGCGCACCGCCGGAACCGCGCTCACTGTGTCTGGGGGGCCAGGGAGCCGGTGCGGCGGACTCGATCTCCGCCGGCTACCCGCGATGCCCCCCCCGGAGTGAAAGAACGGAGAACGGAGGTCCATGCATGTAAACACGGATCTCCATTCTGTGAGATGGGGAAGGGCTGTGATCAAAGCCTTCCTCTATATGGAAGCTGGGATCACTCCCCTTCCCCTGCTAGGGCAGAACACGCCCACAGAACACAGTTAACCCTTAGAGCACCCCCCCCTTCCCCTCAC
>BLSH010518377.1:125793-148382 GCA_018402905.1 Glandirana rugosa | reverse complement strand
TAAATTTAGTCTTGAGACCCACTTATATACTTTTTGTATTTCACCTCGACAAAATAGATGGATATCCGAGCAAGGGTGTTCGAGACCAGAGACTAATCGTTAGCCGTAAGTTTAGTGAGAAGTCTTTCGTACATTGTCCGCCACTCCTCCACAACATAGTGTGTTCGAAACCAGTGTACTCGAAGATCAAGTGTGTTCGAAACCTTGTGCTCGTGCCTAGTGAAAAGGTTCCGTCGCTCCTAAGTAACATAGTTGAGGAGTGGTAGACGAAATTTAACGTGTGCTAACACCCCGTGAAGGTTTCGCAGGGATAAATGAACTTTGCCAAAGCAGAGCATCATGGTTGTGGCAGGAATTATACCCCCTTTTACTTTTGGCAGGCATAGAGCCTGCTGAATGCAACCTATTCAAGTAAATAGGGACGCTTTGGAAGTGCCCCACAATCGTGTGCAATTTAAAGCAGATGGTGAGGAGTTGATACAATGAATCCTCGCTGCCTTGGAAAAGTGATCCGTGCTCGTGTTCCAAAGCTTGTGTGAACTAGAAGCTCATGTGACCAAAGCTTGTGTGATACAACACCTCCTCACCGCCTGTTACATGCTTTCTGAAGAGTGATTTGAATGCCGATTGCTAATCAGAGACCAGAGCTTGTGGGAACGAGCCTATAGGTAGATAAAACAGCTCCACTTTATGTTTTTCATATATTCACCCAGAGTTCTGATTTAAATAATTATGGGGAGCCCGTTTGATTGGAGGCTAGGCTGCACATTAGAATGGATGATATAAGATCTGGGAGTAGATATAATTTTAAAGATTGCTGCTATATTCTCATAACTGTTCTACTTCTTGTCTTCCAAGACAGAATAATGTAATCCCTATAGACTGTATACCACGTCTTCCAGTGCAAATTAGATTTTTTCCCTAAAAATGCACAGTAAAATTTAGTCTTTTAATATGGATTTTTATACTGAGCTTAAAAGTTCAATTGACTGTCAGCTTTATAAATTTCCATCCTAGTATAATGCACTCTGAACAGCGAGAAAGTAAAAAGTTGTGGGTCCTGTGGGAATAATAAAGTGTCACATCTTTAAATAGGAGAATATTAACCTTCCAGATTTACACACTTCACCTGTTCCCTGTACTTGTGATATTTAAGAGGAATTATGGAGAATTATTCACTTTGGCTTCACATATATATTTTACAGAGCCATATGCTGTTGCATATGCATCATTTCTGATTAAAGGTTCAACACGAATTTATGCCAGATCCTCCAGTGTATATGTCAATATCAATACATTACTTGCAGAAAATTCTAATAGGGTCCTATTCCTAAAGTCACATTTCCCTTTTTCAAAGTATGCTATTTATAAAGCATTCAGTAGCAATTGCGGCCAGTCCATTAGGGGCGCCCGGCGCCCTCGGCTCTGTCCTATTCACCCCCTATATGCATAATGGATAGATTCATACATAGCATGAATCTATCCATAGCCGCCGTGGCCACCCCCTATTTAGGCATCCGGCCTCTTTCAGGACGCTGGGCGCCTGAAATACAGCGGCTGGGTTTTTTATTTTAAGTACCTGATTAGAGCCATAGGGCCATAGGCTCTAATAGTCTTCAAAATAGTGTGGCTAGTGACGCAGGGCATTGCGCTGTGAGCCTACATAGGTGTTACAACGGCAAATTAAAATTTGCTGTTGTAACACTGATCCTCAATACCGCCAAGCAGAAGCAGGTGTGAGACCCATTTTCTGATTGGCCGAAAAGAGAAGACTCCCGATTGGCCGCCGAAAAGAAGGGAGGAAACAGAAGCCGCCGCGGAGACCCGTGGAGAGCACGGGAACGGGAGGCCCGCCGCCAAGCACGGGAAGCCGTGATGGGGTAAGTGCGACCGACGGGGGGGGGGGCTTTGGGGTGTTGGTGGCATAATGTTGCTGCCCCCCAAAATAAAATTCCGCCGGCCGCTGCTGCTCAGAAGAGAAATTTTGAAATGTAAATATTTTTGACTGTGTAAAAGATGTGTCAGACTGAGGAAAGGTTTCAAAATGTATCTTCTTTAATTAGTCAATTGACAAAATAATTATTCAATCTAGCACTGGTATTTTTTCAACATCACAGAGGTGTCCGGGAGGCAGCAAGCTGACAGAGGTGGCAGGTGAGTGTATCTGCGGACTGGAGGGGGAGGGAGACTGACTGACAGGAGGGACGGCGGCGGGACTGAAGGCAACTGACTGATTCCTGTAAAGTGTCAGACTTCAAGGGGAGGCTGTGCAGAGTGACACAGACACATACAATAAAGACAGACTGACAGTGTATGTGAGTACCTGAATATTCTGGGAGTACCTGAGTATTTGTGAGTACCTGAGCATTTGTGATTACCTGAGTATTCTGGGAGTACCAGAGTATTTGTGAGTACCTGAGTATTTGTGGGTACCTGGGTATTGTGAGTGTTTGAGTATTCTGTGATTACCTGAGTGTTCTGGGAGTACCTGAGTGGCAAGTGCCTGAGTATTTTAGGAGTACCTGAGTGGTGAGTACCTGGTTATTCTGTGAGAACTTGAGTATTCTTTGAGTACCTGAGTAGGGAATACCTGAGTATTCTGTGAGTGCCTGAGTATTCCGCGATCACCTGAGTGGTGAGTACCTGTGTAATAGTGTGAGTACCTGAGCATAGGGTGCGGGTACCTGAGTATTGGGTGAATACCTGAGTAATATAGTGTGAGTACCTGGGTGTTCTGTGAGTACCGGAGTGTGGTGTGAGTACCGAGTGTTGTGAGGACACGTGTGCTGTGAGTATTATAGGCAGGCAGCTAGCGGTTAGTTAATTGGATAGGGCATAGTTCCCAGTCCCCACTAAATCAATAGGTACGATGCCCGGCGGGTGTGGAGAAGCGATTCGGTGTACATCTTGTCGCATGTATGCGTTCCTTGATCATGAGATCGAGGGTGAATACTGCTGTACAAAATGTAGGAACATTGTTTCCCTGGAAGCCCAGGTTCTGAATCTAAGGATGCAGCTGTAAACACTGAGATGACTCTCCATACTTAAGGAGAGTTGGGATCGTACTCGGCGGGTGCCGGCAGGGGCCAGCACAGAGGAGGGTGGAGACATAGAGGTGCAGGCACCAGAACAGAGTAGTTGGGTGACAGTTAGGAAGGGTAGAAGGGAAAGAGTCAGGGAGGCTGATCCTGGGCTGGAGCATCCCAATAGGTACACCCCATTGTGTGATATTGCGGAAAACAGCCAGGAATCAGCATCACTGGAGCAGAGGGGCGCCCCTAGCTGCCAGGGGAGTAACTCCTCCAGCGAGGGTGGGGATGAAGCCAGTGGAAAGGTAAGACAGATTGTGGTGGTAGGGGACTCCATTCTTAGAAACACAGAGAGGCCAATCTGTCACAAAGACCTGAAGCACCGAATGGTATGCTGTTTATCGGGCGCTCAGGTTCGGAACATCACGGATCGAGTGGACAGATTGCTGGGAGGGGCTGTGGAAGGCCCGGCTGTCATGGTGCATGTTGGACCAATGACAAAGTTAGAGGTAGGTGGAGTGTCCTAAAAAAAAGATTTCAGGGACCTAGAAGCAAAATTGAGGCTTAGGACCTCCAAGGTAGTATTCTCAGAAATACTACCAGTACCTTGAGCCACACCAGAGAGGCAGCGGGAAATTAGGGAAGTCAACAAGTGGCTGAGGAGCTGGTGTAGTAAGGAGCGTTTCGGGTTCCTGGAGAACTGGGCCGATTTCTCAATCGGTTACAAGCTCTATAGAAAGGATGGGCTGCACCTAAATGGGGAAGGTGCAGACCGGCTGGGAATGAGGATGGCCAAAAAGTTAGAGGGGCTTTTAAACTAGGCAACGGGGGGGGGGGAGGGTACAGACTTAGTAATAGCCAGAGTGGAACAGAGTTCAAGGGGTGGTATTGGTGGGAGGAGTGATAGGCCGAGTAAAGAATTTAAATCCGAGGTGAGTAGTGTAACATATCCTATATGCAAAAGAGAATTACCCAGCAAGGAAACAGTAGGTATCCAGACAAAACTATGTGGCTTGTTCACTAATGTCAGGAGTCTGGCAGACCAGATGGGACAACTAGAGTTGCTACTGTACAAGCAGGAATTAGACTTTGTGGGAATTTCAGAGACTTGGTTCAACAGCTCTCATGATTGGCTAGCTACCATCCAGGGGTATTCCCTATATCGCAGGGATAGGGTGGGCAAAAAAGGGGGAGGCGTATGCCTGTATATAAAAAATGACGTAAGAATAAATGTGAGGGCTGACATTAGTAGTGGATCTGGGGAGGAAGTTTAAGCCTTATGGCTAGAGCTACAAAGGGAGGATATCAGGCGGAAAGTAATACTGGGAATATGCTACAGGCCCCCAAATCAGAGGGAGGAGGGGGAGGCGGACCTCCTATCGCAATTTGGAATATCAGCTAGGATGGGAAGTGTTATTATAATGGGGTATTTTAATTATCCAGATATTGACTGGGACAAAGGTACTGCACATTCAGCTAAGTATCACCATTCCCTAAATGTCCTGCAGGACAATTTCATGGGTCAAATAGTAAATGCACCAACAAGAGAAAAAGCATTATTAGACCTTCTGATCACTAACAACACAGACATGATCACAGACGTGGAAGTAAGGAGCAATCTAGAAAATAGCGATCACAGGATAAATCATTTCAGTATAAATTACACAAATAAGAAACATAAGGGGAATACAAAGACGCTGAATTTTAAGAGAGCCAACTTCCATAAACTGCGCTCCATGCTGGAAGATGTTAGCTGGGATAAAATTCTAGGAACAATGAATGCGAAAATGGGAGTGCTTCAAGAACATACTAAACAAAGGTATTAGCCAGTGTATCCCAACGGGAAATACATTTAAAAGAGCTAACCAAAGACCAGGAAGGCTTAACTCCGATGTAAAAGCACACCTAAAAGAAAAGGAGAAGGCCTTCAAAAAATACAAGGCTGAGGGGTCCATATCAGATTTTCATATTTATAAAACACACAATAAGGAATGCAAAGGTGCAATCAGAGCAGCTAAGATAGAACATGAAAGACACATAGCAGAGGAGAGGAAAAGGAATCCCAAGAAATTCTTTAAGTATATAAACAGTAAGAGAGGGAGGTCAGATCATATTGGCCCCATAAAGAATGATGAAGGTAATCTGGTTGCAAAGGATGGAGAAATGGCAAAGGTGTTAAACTAATTTTTCTCCTCAGTATTCACGAAAGAAACAGGGGGCTCAATTATTCAGAACTACAATGCTGATCCTCACGGCACATCACGGGAAGTACCCTCATGGCCAACTGAGGATAAAATCAGGAATAGGCTTGAAAATCTGAACACTAATAAGTCACCAGAACCAGATGGCTTTCATCCGAGGGTCCTTAAGGAACTTAGCCAAGTTATTGCCAGACCCTTGTACCTAATCTTTAAGAGCAGTTTTCTGACTGGTATGATACCAGCTGATTGGAAGAAAGCCAATGTAGTACCAATATATAAAAAAGGACCAAGATATATCCCTGGGAACTACAAACCAGTTAGCTTAACATCAATAATTGGCAAGCTCTCGGAGGGAATAATAAGGGATTACATACAAGTTTATTGTAACGAGAATGGTATCATTAGTGGTAATCAGCATGGGTTCATGAAGGATCGTTCTTGCCAAACCAATCTATTAACCTTCTATGAGGAGGTGCGCTGCCATCTAGATAAGGGAAGGCCTGTAGACGTGGTGTATCTGGATTTTGCAAAAGCATTTGATACAGTTCCCCATAAACGTTTACAGTACAAACTAAGGTCCCTCAACATGGATCAAAGGGTGAGCAGCTGGACTGAAAATTGGCTACAAGGGTGAGTCCAGAGGGTAGTGATAAATGGGGAGTACTCAGAATGGTCTGGTGTAGAAAGTGGAGTTCCCTAAGGTTCTGTCCTGGGACCAATCCTATTCAATTTATTCATAAACGACTTGGAGGACGGGGTGAAGAGCTCAATATCAATATTTGCGGATGATACCAAGCTAAGCAGAGCAATAAACTCTCCACAGGATGTGGAAACCTTGCAAGAAGATCTGAATAAATTAATGGGGTAGGCAGACAAGTGGCAGATGAGATTTAACATAGAAAAATGTAAGATAATGCATTTGGGTACCAAGAACAAGAAAGCAAACTACTCACTAGGGGGAGAGCCCCTGGGGGAATCTAGGATGGAAAAAGACCTAGGGGTCATAGTGAAGAACAGGCTCAGCAGTGGCATGCAATGCCAAGCTGCTGCAAGCAAAGCTAACAAAGTGTTGGCATGCATCAGGAAAGGGATCAACTCCAGGGATAAATCAATAACTCTCCCACTATACAAGTCTCTGGTGAGGCCGCACCTGGAGTATGCTGTCCAGTTCTGGGCATCAGTCCTCAGGAAGGATGCCCTGGTATTGGAAAGGGTACAGAGAAGGGCCACAAAGCTGATTAAGGGATTGAAGGACCTTAGTTATGAGGAAAGATTACAAGCACTGAACTTATTCTCTCTGGAGAAGAGACGCTTGAGAGGGGATATGATTTCAATGTACAAATACTGTACTGGTGACCCCACAGTAGGTACAAAACTATTCCGTGCAAGGGAGCACACAAAGACACGTGGCCATTCACTAAAAATAGAAGAAAAGCTGTTTAACCTTAAAAAGTGTAGAGGGTTCTTTACGGTAAGAGCAGTGAGGATGTGGAATTCTCTTCCACAAGCAGTAGTCTCTGCTGGGAGTCTAGATAATTTCAAAAAACTATTAGATGCACACCTAAGGGACCACAACATTGAGGGGTATACAATTTAATACTAATATTAAAAACACACACATAGGTTGGACTTGATGGACTTGTGTCTTTTTTCAAGCTCGTTTACTATGAAACTATGTAACATTAGCCCTTATGCACACTGAGCGTTTGCTCAGCTCCTCTGGATGCTTTTTCTCCTGGCAGGACAAAAGCTGCTTAAAACGCAGAAAAAGACATGGATTGTACATGCGTTTATGCACAATCACCTGTGTTTTTTTACACGTTTGCATGTATGCGCGTTACTGCATTTTATTGGCCAGTATATATAATAATAATAATTTATTCTAGCCATTAGAATGCATTAACGCACAAATGCGCCTAGTGAGCTTATGCCTGCCTATAAATGCTCCTCTTCTTATATACCTGCAAATGCCTATGCATGGACACGTAAGCAAACAAAAAAAAGTAAACTGCCTGTAAAAGCAGAATTTTTAAGCCCAGTATGCATAAGCCCTTAGAGGGAACACTTAAAGTCAAAAAGGTGTTTTATCTTAATGCATTCTCTGCATTAAGGTAAGAAACCTTTCAATAGCAGCTCCCCCCAGTCCCCCTTAACCACTTGACCTCCAGAAGATTTACCCCCCTTCATGACCAGGCCAATTAACTGACAATTGCGCAGTCATGGGACACTGTACCCAGTGGCGGCTGGTGTTTTTTTTTTGATGGGGTGACCAACAATCCACCTGCCACCACCCCCTCCGGTCGGGTCATGTACGGTACAGAAGCCCCCCCAGTCAGTCGGTTGGGTCACGGGGGGGTCACTGGTGGCACCCCCCCCAGCCGGTCAGTCATTCAGGGCCCCACACTTACCCCATCTCGCAGGCAGCGCTCCGGGAGCGCTCCGGGTGGCGGGCGGCGGCAGCTTCTCTCTGGGTTTCAGTTCCCCAGCGTCTCCTCCCTCCTCCTCCTGGCAGCCAATACAATCAGATCTCCTTTTGGTCAATTGGGTGACTGGTCTCATGACCCACTTCCTGATTGCCCGGGAGGAGAATCAATGTTACAATAGCGAATATTAATTTACTATTGTCACTCAACTGGATGGGCCCTGAGCCCACCCTTTTTTGTAGCTTATTAGAACCTCTGGCTCCAATCACGTGCTTTAAAAAAACACCCCCCCATTGGAATCCATGCATCCGGAATCCTGCATGTAGATCAGGAAGCCGGACGCATGGATAGGGGGGGCAGCGCCCATAATGGATGGGCCACCACTGACTGTACTCAAATAAAATGTATCTCATTTTTTTCTCACAAAGAGAGCTTTCTTTTGGTGGTATTTGATCACTTCTGTGGTTTTTATTTTTTGTGCTATAAACAAAAAAAGAGCGACAATTTTGAAAAAAATATATATATATTTTTAATTTCTGCTATAAAACATACCCAATAAAAAAAATGTAAAAAATCTAATTTCTTCATAAATTTATGCCAATATGTATTCTACTACATATTTTTTTGTAGAAAAACTCTACTTAAAGGAGAAGTATATAGAAGTATATGGAAGTTTTGCATTCCTGTGACCCGTTGTCACAGAACTCAGTCCAGGCACGGCAACATCGTCACAATGGAATCTGGATCTGCCAGGTTTCTGGACTCGCTCAGCCTCTTAGCGAGCCGCTGAGAGACTGAGCCGGCCGCTTCCCACCCCTCCAGAGCTCAGCGCTCTATTGAGCGAGGAGGAAGTAGAGTGGAGAGCTGCTGACTGACAGTCAGCAGATCTCTGCTCGGGGAGCTGTGAGAACCGAGCGATCGGCAGTGTTCGATTGCACGGTTCTCAGGGTAGAGGCGCCGGGGGACAGATGCGGCATTGGATCCATGCCACCAAGGTAAGTATGATTCAGGAAAAACCCCTAAACCCATACTTCTCTTTTAAGGAGCCATTGACTCATGCTGCTGTCAGTCAAATCCTGTGATGAGGGAGCTGGGGGCGATGCAAATATGTTCTATGTGTGTCTATAGAGGCACACAGGCCAGCCTCGGGATTGAGCCTGCACATCTGCCCCCGGCGGCACCGGCGGTGGAGAGGAGGAGACTCGGGCCACTCTGTGCAAAACTATTGCAGAGAGCAGGAAAGTATGACATGTTTGCTATTTAAAAATATTAACCTTTAAAATCACTTTAAGTATTAAATAAAGAAGGAACAGTTTCAAGTCTTGCATTGACTTGAAAAGGGTTATAAGCTATCTCCAGTGTAGCAAATCCATGTGCGTTTGCAGGCAGAAAAAAGTCAACGGCTTGTAAAAGTGGTGTTTTCAGCCCAGTGTGCATGACCCCTTAGAGCAGTGGTTCTCAACTCCTGTCCTCGGGATCCACTAACAGGCCAGGTTTGCAGGATAACTGAAGTACATCACAGGTGATATAATTTGCTGCTCAGTGATTGCAGTATTCTAGTCTGCATCTCCCCAAGGTAATACTTAAAATCTGGCCTGATGGTGGGTCCCGAGGACTGGAGTTGAGAACCACTGCCTTAGAGGGAATTAAATTAAATTAAGCATTAAATAAAGAATAAACAGTTTCTAGTTCTGCATAGACTTTAAAATGGTCACAAGCTACTGTATATTCAGATTTGCAATGCTATGTGTGTGCCCGCTGGATGTTCTCTTCTCTATTATAGTCACCAATAAAAAAAACAGGAAGAAAGAAGGGAGCTTCCCAAAGTGAAGGAACATTCCATCTTTGACAGCTGTCACCAGAATAGGTGTATCTATTTAGAGATTTTGAGGTTGATTTTCTAAAGGCCGCTGAGTTTGCCTTCCGCCATCCACTCATGTGCAAGCAAGTTTTTTTTTGTCCTTGTACGTGATTGGGTATTCTTTACAAAGTGAATTTTCAACACTTCCACTAAGCTAAGAGAAAATCCCCTTGCAAGCAAAATAGCCTATTTGTCTTTCGTAAATTAATCCCTTTGCATCACCTCCTGAGATTCAGTGACAATTAGAAAATGTTTGATTTTTGAATTTCTGTTCCAGCATTATGCACACAGCTACAGAACTTGACACAGGTTCTAATCTTTTCCCGCTCTATTCAAAAGTAGAAAAATTATTTTTGTTGCAGGGGCAGTTTAAGTATTGTATTAAAATTAAGTAAATATTATCAGTTTCAGTAAATTAAATGGATAGGTGTAGGGTTTAGGTTGAGTGCTAATTCGTTTTCAGGGTTAAATTAAAAGAAGTATTAAGCATTAAGCAAAACTAAACCCATCAATTTAATGGTTTTCCCGAAACAGCTGAAGGCATGTAATTATTGATAACTGTCACAGCTGCTTGTGCTCTCACCCAAACTGTGAAGCCATCAAATGCCTGGTGTCATCACTGAACACATGTATTGCACCATGGCAACTGCAGATCAATCAGAGGCTAAGATGGCAGCTTCCTTGGCTGTAAAAAGGAGGAGAGTTTATTCCACTTGAGGGTTCATTTTATGGGCTAGGACTGCAGGGAGGGATAGGCTAAAGCCCTGTACACACGGTTAGATATTTGGACAACCAAAGGTCTGTTTTTTGTTGGATGCTTGTCTCATGTCAAAAGTGAAGAGGTTACTAACAATACGGAAATTTTCGTACGACCGAATTCAACGTCAGTGACGTAATGTGTTGAATAGCTTTATATGTATTTTTTCGTTTCTGAGCATGCGTAGTCTTGATCGTACAATTTTTTTTGTATGAAAACCATACTATTGATACGAAAATCGGATGTTGCCTTGATGTACGAAAAAAAATTTCTAGTCTGCACATCCAGCTTTTGTTGTCCGAAAAATCAAAATCGGCTGTCGAAAGGGGCATACTAACTGTAAGAATTTCGGACAATCGGTTGTCGTACCAAAATCCCCGTCTGAAATTTGCATCGTGTGTAGGGGGCATTAGTGTTATGGTCTTGGGTAGGAATAAGGACAAGTTAGGCTATGAAGATTACAATTCACTGCAAAACAGCACTGGGTCCCACAACTAAAAACTAGCATATTGAAATGTGCCAACGATTTAGCCACCGTGAAATGAAAAAAAACAATTCCAGCTTCCCTGTGTTGAAAATAATGGACTTCACCTGGTCAAGGATGTCATAAAACAGAAACAAAATTTCATAATGAAGATAAGTAAAAAGTAATTTTTGGCAAACAATCGCTGAACCTCAATGCCAAACCTGAAATCAATAGTAGAGCAGAATCTGTCAAATTAAAAATGCCCATTTTATTAAAGAAGCCTCCTTTAATAAAAAACTATATGTGTATGAAGAGAGATAATTGGCGCTGCCTCCTAATTGATAAGGTTACAGATAAAATATCTTATCACCCAAAAACCGCTGCTATAAATCAATAAATTCCCCTTACATAAAGTGCAATGTGCTCCTTTACATCACATGTGTTAATGTTGAAATAAATATCTAAATTAAATTCATATTGCAAGGACAAACTACGCATAAAAAATATTGCGTGTATTTCCTCTGGTGTATAACCCAATAAATAAAGTGCAAAAGATTTTTTATGTAACCTTAAATTAAAGTGCAAAGTGCTCGTATAAATAAAATTAAATATTCAGCCAGTGTTTTAATAATAAATTTGAATCCTTACAATCAAGTGCAATATACATATAATATATATATATATATATATATATATGGGTATCATGAGTGTTCTCCTTTAAGTGGGAAAAAATTCCTTCAACTAAAGTGCAATATACATTTCAAAAGTTCATCATATCTTTATGGTTCATAAGTTCATCCAATCCATTTCATAAGAGAAAATCTTCAGTGTATCAGAAATTCAGTCTACATGGCATCAGAGGTAGTACAGTTCTAGAAGTTCCCTTAATCCACAGTGAAGGTCTCCACCAGTGATTTGTGCAATGTATAACTTCTGTGCAGGGATGTGAAAAATCAATCGTGCTCCCCTCTCAGTTCCTCACTTACCGGATAACAGCACCCCTGCAAGGGTAACCCGCACATAAGCCATTAAACTGGCGCTCTCTCTATCCAGGGGGAAGCTTCCTCCGCACAGGTATATCAGTCACCAGATCCTCCCGTACATAAGGGGTTAGGAATATGGTGTGCGTTCCACAGACCAATACAAAAAAAACAGAAGTTACACCTGGAAGTGACGTGATCGCGCACCAAGCTCCGGCTTACGCGTTTTGTCATAGGATGTCATCAGAAACGGTGCCAGCTTGATGCACCTCACGCTTTATATAGTGTATAGGATGTAATTTTCCCGCACCTGAGGTATAAACGTTCCTACTCCTCCTACTCCTAATTTCCAAAGATCGCAAGGGATAATCTAATAGTCCAAAGACATGCTGATAGGTAAATTAGATCCTGTCTAAATTGGCCCTAGTATATGTATGGATGTGAGTTAGGGATCTTAGATTGTAAGCTCCTTGAGGGTAGGGACTGATGTGAATGTACAATCAATATGTAAAGTGCTGTGTAAACTGATAGCGTTATATGAGTACCTAAAATAAATAAATAAAATAGGCCCAGTGTAGAACCGCCCAAACATAGGTCCCCAGCAAAGTAATTAAACGTAATGATATCAAATGCTGCATAAAGTGGTCCGAGCCAAATTGTATCTTTCGACCCCTAGTGGCAAAAAATGTAATGTCTCGATACAACCACATATTACATTGCAATCTGGATGTTAGCAAGTAAAATTATTTGTCAAAAATTAATTAACTGTTATTATTTAATTTTCTTCAAAAATTTATATAAATGTAAGAAAATGAAAATACAAATAAAACAATATTAGATATGGAATATATATAAAAATATGAACAAATTATAAAAAAAATTAAAAATATAAAAAAATATACGTATCAAAAATATATATGCATAAAAAAAGGGAGTATAAAGTGAATACATGTAAGCCAATGTATATATATTAAGCCCTTCCCTATCGGCAGATGTGCTATATTAAACCAATAAGGGATTGGCTCCCATCCCCAGTTTGTGTTTGTTGAGTGGATAAAAGGCCCACAGATAAAGAATTGTAGGTCGTGAATGAATATAAACTCTAAAAGAATCCTAATGGGCCTAAGTCTATATCGGATAGGACAGTACATAGGTGAAATATGTCACACTAAGATTCAGAAGTTAGAAATAGAGCAATTGAGATAATCTATCTATGTTAAGGTCCCCGGCGTACAAAGCCCCCAGCCTATATATCCACCTGGTCTCATTTTGTGATATCTTTGTCCTCTTATTACCACCCCTCCAGTGTTCCTTGATCTGATCTATACCATAGAATGTAAGTCCTGTGGGGTCCTGCTGGTGCACTTCTTTAAATTGTCTTGAAAGACTGTGTTTGGGGAACCGTTTTTTTTATATTATTTATGTTTCCTAATCCTTACACGCAGGGGTCTAGTGGTTCTAATCACGCATTGCAAGTGGCAAGGGCACTCAATAATATAGCTGACATGTGCTATTGCACGTTATTAGTTCTGTTATTTGATATTCTTTCTTCGTCACACTGGACTTAAAGTATTCTTTTTTTCTTGGTAGCTTCTTGCTAACCCTACATGGTAAGTATTTACCACATCTATAAAATCCTTTCAAGTTAGAGAACAGTCTGACTGTTTTAGGAGGATCAATGACATTGTGGACTAGGTAATTTCTCAAAGTCTGTGCTTTTTTGTACACAGGCCGCTTCTGATGATGTCCTATGACAAAACGTGTAAGACTGAGCTTGGTGAGTGATCACATCACTTCCGCGTGTAACTTCCATTTTTTTTGTATCAGTCTGCACGCCGTCCCAGACTAGGATTGTATATAGCACTGGATTGTTTTTAGCACTAGTATAGGGCAATTTATAGCGTTTCTTTGCAGAATAAAATTTCCCTTCTTGATTAACGGAAGTTCCCATTCTTTCTAACCCCTTATATAAGGGAGGATCTGGTGACTAATATACCTGAGAGGAGGAAGCTTCCCCCTGGATAGAGAGAGTGCCAGTTGAACGGCTTATGTGCGGGTTACCCCTGCAGAGGTGCTGCGATCCGATAAGCGAGAAACTGAGAGGGGAGCACAAGTGATTTTTCATATCCCTGCACAGAAGTTATACATTGCACAAGTCACTGGTGGAGACCTTCACGTGGATTTAGGGATTCTTCTAGAACTGTACTACCTCTGATGCCATGTGGATTGAGTTTCTGATACACTGAAGTTTACTCTTATGAAACGGACTGGATGAACTTATGAACCATAAAGATATAATGAACTTTTGAAATGTATATTGCACTTTAGTTGAAGGAATTTATCATTTTTTCCCACTTTAAAGAGAACACTCATGATACCCATATACAGTATCTCACAAATGTGAGTACACCCCTCACATGTTTGTAAATATTTTATTATATCTTTTCATGTGACAACACTGAAGAAATGAAAGTTTGCTAAATGAAAAGTAGAGTGTACAGCTTGTATAACAGTGTAAATTTTCTGTCCCCTCAAAATAACTCAACACACAGCCATTAAAGTCTAAACCGCTGGCAACAAAAGTGAGTACACCCCTAAGCTTAGCAACCATTGATAGCCAGAAGCTATTACATTTGTCCACACCAAATGCCCTAAACTTTCAGCATTCAAAAAAAAAGTAGGGACACTAATGTTCAGAACAAACAATAGGTTTGTCCCAACAGTACTTGATACAAGGATACATTTGGAAAATAGATTTTAAAATAATGATAATAAAAGGCGGCAAAATACTTTTTATCCGTCAGGTTTAAGAGGTAAAATGGAAAGAACATTGATGAAAAAAATAGTGGGATTCCCAGTTCTTTGCTAAAAAAAATACCTCTATATTTAATCTGATTTTAGTTTGATTTTTTTTTAGGAGCTTAAGCTTTCTTGTGATATCAATTCACTGGAAAAATGCTTTTTTTTTACCATATACCTATGAACTGCTAAGCTTATGTTTGAAGAAACAGCCCCCTCCCCCCAAAAACACACAAAAATATCTATTGTGTACAGCCAAGCTGTCAGGTATATTCCTCGATGTTACACACCCTGAGCACAGAGGCAAACAGTGCTTTTAACTCTGTAATATTTTTAGCCGCAGATCAAATCCACAAGGTTATTCAAATACACAGGGGCAATCTCCTGCAATAAAATCAGCAGTCTGGAAACAACAAAATCTCAACTGGAGTTATCTGTAATCCTAAATTAAATGTCCTAAGAGGCATAGGAAACTACTGTATAAAGATAGACATCCAAAGGAAATATTCCCACATCTGCCCCTGTTGGCAAACAACATGCCAGTTTATAAAAGAAGGTAGCCAGAAGTACTTTGACCGGGCCAAAATCATTGGACACATTCCCATGTGATGACAAGATATACCACATGTGCAGAGATCAAATAGCAATGTCAAACTCACAATGGTATCATCACATTTCGGATACATTCTCTTCTTTATATTCAGATGCTGTATACATGACTGTGCACAAAATACCACTCCAGAGGCATCTACACTGGGGAAGTAAAAAAAAAAAACCGAACCACCAATTCAAAATAAATGAAAATAAATGTGACAATTTCGTAGGATGTTGTTTCTGAATACTGGCCCACCTCAAAGAATACAAGAAAGTGCTTATACTAAGAGGAGAGAAGGGAAATCAGGGAGTACAAACTTAATAAAATGTTCAAAATATGACAAGGATTAGATTTAGGGACAAGATTTATGATGCCTCATGTAATGCAACTGCTTGCAGTACTTTTCTCAGTTCAGACTTTTTGACTCCTCATCTAAACCTATTCTCTTGTTCATAACCTGTATATATGTTCTACTCTTCAGCTTTTATTGGTGCCTGAAAAATGGAACTTGAGGTTCCAAAAGCTTGCATGTAATCTTGTAAGCCAGTAAAAGTTATCCCTCGATATTTTTAGCCTTCTCTACCTGTGTTGGTTAAAATAAAATAAACATAAGCCTCTGTAAAAGATCCTTGATGTCTATGCCACTTAAATTCCCTTTTACCTCTCCGGATTACTGGTGAATCAGGTGGCTGGTCTGTACAACCCATCTCTGCTTTGCATGCATAGCAGTAATCCGAAGAAAAGACTGCACAATGGTGATGTCATTTCAGTAATGTTTATTCCAAAAACCGGCTATGTTTTAAGGATTTTTTTTATTGCTATATACATTTTCTGAATTTATTCTGCTTTATCATTCATATGAGATAATTATGGTTTACTGTTTTTTTATACATTAGCCCTTAAAAAAGGGGGAGACTTTTTTTCTCCAAAAACGTGTTGGAGTATTTGACGCTCTTAACCATGTATCAAAACTTCTTTAAAGCGAAATGAGCTTTTGTACCAGGCTTTCCTCTGCACATTCAAACATCTGCTATCTGGTGAGCGATTCCTTATGTCTCTGTCAGAGAGGTAGTAGCTTAGGACCAGAACGGTCTAGCCAACTGTCTACTAAGTCCCTGCCTGTAGCCACTACCCTCTAATGTGTTATATTATTATATCTATCGGGCTTAGTCATAGATATATATATATATACACACACACACACAATATTGCCAAAAGTATTGGGACACATGCCTTTACACGCACATGACCTTTAATGGCATCCCAGTCTTAGTCTGTAGGGTTAAATATTGTTGGCCTACCCTTTGCAGCTATAACAGCCTCAACTCTTCTGGGAAGATTGTCCACAAGGTTTAGGAGAGCGTCTATGGAAATGTTTGACTTGTGGCTTTTACAAGAGCATTTGTGAGGTCAGGTACTAATGTTGGACAAGAAAGCCTGGCTTGCAGTCTCCACTCTAATTCATTCCAAAGGCATTCTATCGGGTTGAGGTCAGGACTTTGTGCAAGTAAGCCAAGTTCCTCCACCCCAAACTCGCTCATCCATGTCTTTATGGACCTTGCTTTGTGCACTGGTGCGCAGTCATGTTGGAACAGGAAGGGGCCACCCACAAACGGTTCCCACAAAGTGGGGAGCATAACATTTTCCAAAATGTCTTGATATGCTGATGCCTTAAGAGTTCCCTTCACTGGAACTAAGGGGCCAAGCCCAACCCCTGAAAAACAACCCCACACCATAATCCCCATCCACCAAATGATTTGGACTAGTCCACAAAGCAAGGACCACAAAGACATGGATGAGCGAGTTTGGGGTGGCGGAACTTGACTGGCCTGCACTGAGTCTTGACCTCAACCAGGTAGAACACATTTGGGATGAATTAGAGTGGAGACTGCGAGTCAGGCCTTCTTGTTCACATCAGTGCCTGACCTCACAAATCCGCTTCTGGAAAAATGGTTGAACATTCCCATAGATACACTTTTAAACCTTGTGGACAGCCTTCGTAGAAGAGTTGAAGCTGTTATAGCTGCAAAGGGTAGGCCAACTCATTATGGAACGCTATGGACTAAGACTGGGATGCCATTAAAGTTCATGAGCGTGTAAAGACAGACTTCACCCAATACTTTTGGTACTATAGTATGTATATATATATATATACTCACTTTTGTTGCCAGGGGTTTAGACATTAATGGCTGTGTGTTGAGTTATTTTGAGGGGACAGCAAATTTATACTGTTATACAAGCTGTACACTCACTACATTACATTGTAGCAAAGTGTCATTTCTTCAGTGTTGTCACATGAAAAGATAGGATAAAATATTTACAAAAATGTGAGGGGTGTACTCACTTTTGTGAGATACTATATATATATATATATAGTGTGATGTTATGCGAGGCACCACAGTGGACGGGCGATACTTGTCACCTCTCATGCGATCATTTTGAGGCGACTAGCGGGAGTCTGACCTGGGTTTTGCTGGCCACCATGGCAGAGCTGGTTCCGACCCGGTCTTTCTGGTCCACTCAAACCCCTCTCCACCTGCATTTAATGACCAGGAAGAGGACAGAGGAGGCCTCTATCCTGAATCTCAGAGGGAGAAAGCTGAAAGAGCTCTGTGTGCTAATTTGGATTCTAAGAACAAGGTTTGCACTGGCTTATGTTTTGTGGGTGTCAGGGACAGCCCCACACTAAGGATGGGGTTCATGTTCGGATCAAACGTATGTTCGATCCGAACATCGCCTATTCGCTAGTTCGGGTTTTCCCGAACATTATGGGGCGTTTGCGGCATCTTCGTGCACCCCATAATGTTTTAAAATGCCGGCGGAATGCCGCCCGCTGATTGGTCAAAGCATGCACATGACCTGCATGCTTTGGCCAATCAGCGAGCGGCCTGCTGTGAGAGATATGATTGGCTAAAGGCAGGATGCCTCAATCCACGCCCCACACTCTATAAAGCCGCTCATACAGCGGCTCTATGATAGTGTGTCGGCGTTCCTTGTAGAGAGATAGCGTAGGTTCCTGTATACAGGCAGTTTAAAAAACGGCTGTTAAAAATAGATAAAGATCACAGAAATTGATAGCTAACTAGATAGATAGTTAAATATCTAAAATATATCTGTCAGTGCAGACAGGTTAGTGTAGGAAAAAAAAAAAAATATAGGATATGGATATGGATATATGGATATGGATATAGGATATGGATATGGATATGGATATAGGATATGGATATATCTATATCTATATATATATATATATATATATATATATACATAAATATTTATATATATACATATACACACATATATATATATATATATATATATATATAAACAGCTTATTGAGCGTATATCTGTACCTAAGGTATATAAAGAAGTACAAGAGAAACCCCATATGGGACTTTGACTGGGGAGACCAACTCACCAACAAGAAAAGTATATAAGATAAAAGTAAATGTTTATTAATACAAAAAACAACAAACACATAAGCCACCCAAAAGCATAAATGGGTTGGCAATCACAACAATGACAATGGATATCACTCCTTAGCCGACAAAATGATACAAAATGTACAAACAATGAGATAGAGAATGTGCAAAGGACATAAAAAGTGGCAGAAGATGACCCAACGCGTTTCGATGATGTGCGATCAGAGATCTTCTTCAGGGGTAAGTGGTCAAAATTTAAAAGAAAACATCCTCTAAATATCGTAAAGGAAAAACAAGATACATGACATAAGTATCAGGTGCATAAATATCATATCATTAAATGTCAACTATAGTGATTGAAATACTGACCATATATTACAGGACGTTCAGAGGTCCAAAAAGCCAGATTATTAGAGTACTCCAAAATAAGGAGAGATAAAAATGGTCTGAGAGTTAAATACATCTCAGGGGTATACACATCTCAGAGGGTCACCAGACATGACATTCACTACTCGGACTGGAAGAGAGGAGAAGGGGAAAAAAAAGGGGTTGTAGTACATGAAAAATGGAAATCTCGGTAATAAATAGTTCTATGCTCGCTGTATGTATGCTCACCAAGAGTGCCGTAGATGCAAAAGTGTCTGGCCCCATGGAAGATAGCTAGACAATAGCTAATGAAACAATAATGGGTGGGGTGAGGGAAACTTTGGGTACATATAAAAAATTCCAAAGCAATGTAGTGGAGTCAAAGTATACATACCTGTATTTATGAGGGCAAGAGCTAACGGGGCTGGCGGTGGGGTTCGTAGACCCACAGATGGACAACCACAAAGTAATAGAGCCTGGATTCCAGAAGCCGAATGACAAAGCTCTGTATGAAAATACAGACACCTGAGAATGGCGTAATGATACAACAAAAAGGAAAAAGAAAACAGAAAGAAAAACTAGAATGTAAAACGCCATGCTTACTGCTGGGAATGTGCTTACCAGCAAGGTTAGTGCTGTAGAAGCTGATAAAATGGTCAGTCAGATCCAATGGGGGGTATTACATTAGTACTCCTAGCAAAGTAGGAGACAAAAGAAGACGGTCAGTCTGAAAAATATAAAGAATGGACGAAATATCCATGAATATATTTGAATGCAGGCAGATTGATCAAGTTACTTACATAGCCCTAATTGGCTATAGTAAGCACACCAGACATAGAACACATAAAAAAACCTCCAAGGGAGAGAGAAATACCTTCAAAGGTCCTAAGGTGTGTGGTGTCCAAAGGTCCCCCTGTTGCAATGAGCCCTTAGCTAGAGCCACCTGGGATCCTACATTAAGTATCCAGCGTGCCCGTGCCAAAGGCCAATCACAAGGAAAGACCACGGGTGGGCGGCACCAAAGGTTCCCGTAACCAATCACAGGAGAGGAAGGCAAGTGGGCGGTAGTAAGTACACAGGTGGAAAGGAGAGAGCCTGCCGTCATAGGTGTAGCGGCATGGAATAATGCGAACCAAAACTGGCATGCCGGCAACACACGGAATCACCGCGGCTCTTAAAAAAAAACGAACAGAGAGAGCTCTGACGGCCGGACAGAAATTACACTGCAGGTGCCATAATGGAGAATGGAGTCCGGATATGGGCTAATGGAGAGGTAAAGCTCCATCTAGTGGGCTAATGGAGAGGGAAAGCTCCATCTAGTGGGCTAATGGAGAGGGAAAGCTCCATCTAGCGGTGACACACCAGATCAGACACCCTGGAACTAACCATAGGCTATAGACTTGGATAAACTGAGAATAAGGCTACATTCAGTGACGTGGTGTATAAAAATATATACAGCTTGGTATATATAGATATAGATATACACACACACCGTATTGAGCGTGCTCTATATATCTGTACCTAAGGTATATAGTCCACTTGACTTGGTGTATAAAAATATATACAGCCTGGTATATATATATATATATATATATAGATACATACACACACAGTGTATTGAGTGTGCACTATATATCGGTGCATTTGGGGGTGTACGGTATATAGCACACTACTTGGCGTGTTGTCTTCAAATATATATACTCTAGTGTATACAGATATACACGCAGTGTATTGAGAGTAAACTATATATCAGTGCATTCAGGGGTGTATGGTATATAGTACAGTGTAGTGCGCTGCTAAAAAAAAAAAAAAAAAATCATGTCAGGAAGGCCTCAAAGGAGAGGCAGACGCTCCCGGGCTAAAAGAGGGCAAGCAGCCTCTGTGTCTTCAGTGAAAGGTGGCGGACGTGGTGCATCCTCTGCAGGCGGGTCACGCTTGTAATTTTTTTCTGCTGTTGGACGTGCTATTGAGCCACAACATGCAGAAGAGTTGGTGGAGTGGATAGCAAAGCCGTCCTTATCCTCCTCATCCTCTGTCACCCAGGCTCGTACAAGTTTGCCTTCCAACGCATCTGGCAAAGTGGCCTATTCCACTGGATCCTTGTCCACAGTTTCTCCTTCTGTAGCCTCACCATCATGCACGGAGGAGTCACCTAAGTTGTTCGACCATAGTGTCGGTTACATGCTCATGGAGGATGCACAGCAGTTTGAAGGCTCCAATGTTGGTTCCCAGGTTGAGGAAGGGAGTAGCGTGAGCCTACAGACAGGGGGTACCACAAAAGGACAAGAAACTAGCAGTCATGTTCCCCCAGCTGCAGCATACTGCCAAGTTTGCTCTAGTGACGAGGAGGGAGGGGATGATGAGGACACAGACCGTACTTGGGTGCCTGAGAGAAGAGAGAAGGAAAGTGAGGAGGAGGAGAAGGCCCAACTCCAACAAGGCAGGATGTCCTCCAGGGGCCAGCTTAAGGGCAGCCACCCAATTGCATTAGCCCACAGAGCTCCACAGGTGCAGGGCACTGCTGCCTCCCTGCCAACTTGTGCAGTAGATCGCACCGTTGCCATTTGCAATCTATGTCTGAAGCGGGTCAAGCGCGGCCAGGACTCCAGCCTCTTGAGCACTACCGTCTTGACAAGACATATGACGACCGGCCAAGCAGTCCGTTGGCAAGAGAACCTGCACTGAGAGGAATGAAGGTGTAGCAATGCGTGCCACAACTAGTACTTGCAGCCAGCAATCTGCTAGCAGTACACCACCAGGTGAATTCAGCAGGCAAATATCACTACCCCAATTGCTGAACTATAAAAAGAAATACAGTCCCAGCCATTCACATTCTCAGCGTCTTAACCTCCCTGGCGGTATGATTCTGTCTGGAATTTTGTACCAAAAGCGGTACAATTATTTTGCATGAAAATTTGGCGTTTTATATTGTAGGCCTGTAATTCTTAGGAATAACTCACTTAAATCTGTCCAAACAAGAGTCTAGTAGACATCCCGGGTATGAAAAAGTTTGAAAAATGAAATCATAAATTATAATATAATAAATAACTAGAAATAATTATCAAAAATAATAATATAATAGTAATAAAATGTATGCAATAATGTAATCAAACCAAAAACGCAGAAATTTGCTCAGTTGCAGAATTGTCGCTATCGTCACTTTCAGTTGCTGATGATAAATTTCCCCAAAAATCAGTATCACTCAATTCTGCAAATCATTCTTATTTACTATCGCTGTTTTCTAGCTGATCAAAAACCACTTTTGACGCAAAGGGACACTTTTTGGTTGCTATGGACATTCTCATGTTTCCAGGCAGAAAGAATGACATTTATTATATAAAAGTGCATGCAGGGCTCTGGGCAAACCACTAGGGACAAAGGGGGTGTGAAATGTTTTCATACAGTAATGTAATCTGTAAGATTACAGTGTACTGTATGTACTGTGTGTGTTTCACTTTTTGAATTTCCCGCCGGTCTCCGTCCCCGTGCGACGCGACGCTCGCAGGGAACGGAGCCCGGCACACAGGAATCATCTGGCCGCGGGGAGACACGCTGACACTGCGGGAGGACATCGCTGGATCCAGGGGACAAGGTAAGTAACATTGCCTGGATCCAGCGATGCAATCCCGAGTGTGGCTCGGGGTTACCGCTCTTGGTACTGAAATTCCACCCCGAGTGAGCCCTAACGTA
>BLSH010518377.1:93629-114168 GCA_018402905.1 Glandirana rugosa | reverse complement strand
ATATATATATATATATATATATATATATATATATATATATATATATATATGTTAACACGAGTATTCAAATGTTTGGGACCGTCTTATATACTAAAGAACGGGTAAAAAGTCTCTTATACCTATTGTTTTTACTGGGACTAGTTTTCAAATGTATGGGACCACTAAAACCGGACTATTGTATGTGTGTTCAAATGTGTTTCCCCAAACTTACCGATATTTTCCATTGATAGGAGTGGACACTAGATAAACGAACATTAATCACACACACATATATTTTCCAGTAACTCAAAGACCTGAGGACTGTCTGGGAACGTAGAAAATAGGTCACGACGTGACTGCAAAGACCTAAGACTCAGTTATATATATATATATATATATATATATATATATATATATATATATATATATATGTTAACACGAGTATTCAAATGTTTGGGACCGTCTTATATACTAAAGAACGGGTAAAAAGTCTCTTATACCTATTGTTTTTACTGGGACTAGTTTTCAAATGTATGGGACCACTAAAACCGGACTATTGTATGTGTGTTCAAATGTGTTTCCCCAAACTTACCGATATTTTCCATTGATAGGAGTGGACACTAGATAAACGAACATTAATCACACACACATATATTTTCCAGTAACTCAAAGACCTGAGGACTGTCTGGGAACGTAGAAAATAGGTCACGACGTGACTGCAAAGACCTAAGACTCTATATATATATATATATATATATATATATATATATATATATATATATATATATGTGATTAGCCATGTCATGTGCTCCCTTAGGAGTAGTTAGTAGTTGTGGTTCACCTTATAGCTACCCTCAATCACACCATATATCACACATCCGGAGACACTGAACAGGCCGGCTCTTGTTTTTGTTGTTTTATTTAGGGGAAATAACTTGGATGGGGATAAGGGAGGACTATGGGATGCCCAAAGAATTATGATACGCAAACTCCATATACAGTCCTGTGTATGCACACTTGCACTGCAGACCATCTCTCTGCAGACTATTGCTCCTCACAACTCTCCAGCACTTCACTTGCTGACCATTTCCCTTGCAGTTCTCTCTCTACACAGAACTTGCAGCTTTACACTTCTTTGCTTCTCTCCAGCTCAGAACTTAGTTTCCAGCCTGAAAGGAAATGTATCTGGCTTCTCTATATCCTTCTCTTCACTGTGGCTAGCAGTGCTAGCTAGCACATGTCGAGGCCTACTCTGCATCAGCAGGACCTCAGGAACATCCATTGCAGGCCAAGGATCATGGGCCCCTGAATGTGTAGCAAAGTACTTGAGTGCCAGCGGGCCTTTGATGGACTACAACTCCCAGCCTACCCTCTTTCATGCCCCATTGACCTGCTCTCTGGTTGTGACTCTCCTTTCCCTTGACTGGTTCCCAAGGCTCCCACAGACTGTCCACCATTTCTCTCCCAGCCTGCTCCAGTACTTTCTCCTCCAGTCCCAGGGACCGTCACTCACTGATGGATCACTTTAAAGTCTCTCTCCTCCTGTAGCACCTCCGCTGTTCTCCTGTTCCTCCTATGCAGCTCCAGGAATCACTCTTCTTCCTGGCTGCACCCGAAAGCCCAGGCCCCAAGGTCACCCTCCCCAGACTGGGGGCGACCTCCCAGGTAGGGACCTGCTCCACAGCACCTCTGCTACATATCCATACTTCCACACTACTTTTTCCAGATTGGGCTGACTCTGAGTATTTAAGGAGGCCTGCCCTCTGCCAATCCTGCTTGGGGATTGGTCAGGGCTCTTCAGAATACTCCAGATGGCTTCACCCATCCTCCAGCTCTCTGACCAAAAACCTTCTATAGGTTTTCTGGAAAGAAGTAGGAGGTTCTGGTGACCACATCTGTTAAGTCCACCCAATCCTTCCTGAGCCTCTCCTCCCAGCCCAGATCAAAACATTCAGGCCTGCTCTTACACTCAGGTCTGACTAAATTTTACCTCAACTAGAAAAACCCCACTAGAAAAACGCACCTACTCTATGGGGGCGCTACACACACACAATGTAAAGTGGGGAGTGTACAGCTTATATAACAGTGTAAATTTGCTGTCCCCTCAAAATAACTCAACACATCCATTAATGTCTAAACCACTGGCAACAAAAGTGAGTAAACCCCTAAGTGAAAATGTCCAAATTGGGCCCAATTAGCCAATTTCCTTCCCCGGTGTCATGTGACTCATTAGTGTTACAAGGTCTCAGGTGTGAATGGGGAGCAGGTGTGTTAAATTGGATGTTATCACTCTCACTCTCTCATACTGGTCACTGGAAGTTCAACATGGCACCTCATGGCAAAGAACTCTCTGAGGATCTGAAAAAAAGAATTGTTGCTCTACATAAAGATGGCCTAGGCTGTAAAAAGATTGCCAAGACCCTGAAACTGAGCTGCAGCACGGTGGCCAAGACCATACAGCAGTTTAACAGGACAGGATCCACTCAGAACAGGTCTCGCCATGGTTGACCAAAGAAGTTGAGTGCACAAGCTCAGCGTCATATCCAGAGGTTGTCTTTGGGAAATAGACATATGAGTGCTGCCAGCATTGCTGCATAGGTTGAAGCGGTGGGGGGTCAGCCAGTCAGGGCTCAGACCATACCTGCATCAAATTGGTCTGCATGGCTGTCATCCCAGAAGGAGGCATCTTCTAAAGATGATGCACAAGAAAGCCTGCAAACAGTTTGCTGAAGACAAGCAGACTAAGGACATGGATTACTGAAACCATGTCCTGTGGTCTGATGGGACCAAGATAAACTTATTTGGTTCAGATGGTGTCAAGCGTGTGTGGCGGCAACTAGGTGAAGAGTACAAAGACAAGTGTGTCTTGCCTACAGTCAAGCATGGTGGTGGGAGTGTCATGGTCTGGGGCTGCATGAGTGCTGCCGGCACTGGGGAGCTGCAGTTAATTGAGGGAACCATGAATGCCAACATGTACTGTGACATACTGAAGCAAATCATGATCCCCTCACTTCAGAGACTGGGCCGCATGGCAGTATTTCAACATGATAATGACCCCAAACACACCTCCAAGATGACCACTGACTTGCTAAAGAAGCTGAGGGTTAAGGTGATGGACTGGCCAAGCATGTCTCCAGACCTAAACCCTATTGAGCATCTGTGGGGCATCCCCAAATGGAAGGTGGAGGAGCGCAAGGTCTCTAACATCCACCAGCTCTGTGATGACATCATAGAGGAGTGGAAGAGGACTCCAGTGGCAACCTGTGAAGCTCTGGTGAACTCCATGCCCATGAGGGTTAAGGCAGTGCTGTAAAATAATGGTGGCCACACAAAATATTGACACTTTGGGCCCAATTTGGACATTTTCACTTAGGGGGTGTACTCACTTTTGTTGAAAGCGGTTTAGACATTAATGGCTGTTTGTTGAGTTATTTTGAGGGGACAACAAATTTACACTGTTATACAAGCTGTACACTCACTACTTTACATTGTAGCAAAGTGTCATTTCTTCAGTGTTGTCGCATGAAAAGATAGAATAAAATATTTACACAAATATATATATATATATATATATATATATATATATATATATATATATATCTATATATATATAAAAGGCCAGTAGCAATGGGGCAACAGTAGAATGACTTTGCCTAGGTCCAGCATTTCAGTTGTCATACATAGTTAATCTGGTTGAAAAAAAGGCACATGTTCAACCAACAGAGAAAAAAAAAACCCAGCACACTCACATAGATACTTTCCCCATTTATTAGAATACAACAATGTACCTTTGTAGCAAGACATAAGGCAATAAACCACAGCAGGAGGCTGATCTCTGCCATTCGTAAACACAATCACAGTCACAGCCCAATGATTCATATGACAATATCAGCTCTAAGCCAACATCTCAGTCTAGGGAGTAGATGCTAACCCTGGAAGATGCCTGAACATGGACAGCAGTTCTTGTGGAGAGAAAAGCAGATGAAGGCATTGGCACAGAAAGTACTATGATCACTGTAAGAGTTAAAGAGGAAGTACATTTCCTCTGCAAACTTTTACCTATAGGCAAGCCTATAATAAGGCTTACCTATAGGTAGAGAAAATATCTCCTAAACCTGTACAGTTTAGGAGATCTTTTCAATGATCCTTTCATCACTGGCGCATGCGCTGTGAAGGAACGGCCCACGGGTGCCGTTCCTCTCGAGCCTGTGCCGCGAACGGTGGCTCCCGCGCGCATGCGCAGGAGTGAAGTCATCATGGCTCCGGGCAATCACAGCGCAGGAGCCCGCAAACCCGGAAGAAGCTCCGGAAAAGATACCGGCAGTGACAACGTGTGCGGGGACCGCTGCAACAGCTTTGTTCTAAGGAAAGTATTTCGTAATGAGCTAGTATGCGATGCATACTAGCTCATTATGCCTTTGTCTTGCAGCGTTTTTTTTTTTTTTCCTGAGGTTTACAACCTCTTTAATAAATACATGTACAGTAAGTGTTACATTTACACATTACTTAACTTGAAAAAAATATATATCTGATGTCATGTCTGACACCATTGCATACTGATATTGTTGCATTGTAATAAAGTTGGCTTTGCTGAAATGCATGATGTTGCATGCATTGATGCCACTCTGTGGTGTATGGCAATGCACGGTACACACACTGATGTGCTCCGAACCGTACATGCGTTGATGTAACACATGGAGTCCCATGCAATGAGCTGTGAGAAAATGCAGCCTGTCCTGTTTTCACACATATATCATAAAACACAATGGGTAGAATTAAATCAAACTGCTGCACCACTTTTCTGGCATTAATTTCTCTGGTTAATGTAGTGCACCACAAATTCTTGAAGAATTTGCAACATTTTTTGGTTTTGACAGCAACTCATGCACCAAATTCAGGTAGTTCTAATATGTGCCACTTTTACATTGTGTCGCATTGAATGTGTTAGATTGAAATTCGAATATCGACAGTTCATATCTCCCAAACATGGAGCTAATTAGGACCAGCTCTTCTTTGGTGTACACAGAGAGAAACTGGCACAGACAGATCTTGTGAAAGTGTCTCACTTGCATTCTAAAATTGGCACAACATGCAACAATTTCAAGTCGACAGGTACAGGTACATTGATTTGGTGCATGCTGCTCCATGTTTAGAATGCATGAAAGAGACTTTTGCAAAATCTGTCTGTGCCAGTCTTTATAAATTCCAAGGACTGTGCTTTCAATCTTGGATCTCACTGTGTGAAATACCAACTATTTTCCACAAGCACAGTCACTTTGATACGAAGTATCTAGCAACTGTGCAAAACAGAAAATAAAGTCTGCAGCAATGTAGATTTTATTCACAGCCTGCTATCTCTTTATGCAGGCAAATATGTTGTCTATTACTCCTAAGAAAGAAGGTTTTCTCTGCTCTGCTATTAACTGAAATTTCCTGCTGGACAGTGGTGGCTGGGGGTTTTTTGTTTGGAGGGGCGGCAAACAACCACCCACCCTGGTGGCACCTCAAACCCCCCCACCACCCCCGCTGACGGTCAGTCCACTGGCACTTACACCACCTATCTAGGCAGCAGGCATCGGCAGGGATCGGGCATCGGTGGGCATTCAAGGAGCAGCAGGAATCGGGGCACCAGGCAGCGGCGGGGATCGGGCATCGACGAGCATCCGAGGAGCGGCAGGGATCGGGGCACCAGGCAGCGGCGTAGATCAGGCTGCGATGGGCACCCCGGCATTGGGTAACGGGTGTCTTCTCCTCCTCCTCCACTGTGCGTCTCCTCCCCTCCTCCTAGACGCCCAATAGGATCAACTGTCCTTTCAGCCAATTGGGTGACGGGTATCAGAACCGCTTCCCGATTGGTTGGGAGAAGGATCAGTGTTGCAACAGCGAATATTTATTTGCTGTTGCAAACTTCCTGGGTGGGTTCCGGACGCAGTGCTCTGTGCTTCAAGCCCACCCTATTTTGAAGCCCTGATTAGAGCCTCTGGCTCTAATCAGGGCTTCAAAAAACACACTCCCGCCCATCCCCGCCATAGGAATTCATGCGCCCGGCATCCTGAAAGGGGCACATGAATAGGGAGGGTGGCGGAAGGGATGGGGGGGCTGGGTAATAAACCCTCAGCTTCTTTAGCAAGTTGGGACAATAAGCTGCGCTCACATGAATAATATAGAAATAAAATTAAAACTGAAAATTAATATAAAGTCCCAATGCTGTGGTATTCCCTACACCCCTATAAAGTCTGTGCAGTTCTTCAGAATTGTGATATCACACCACAGAAGGAAAGGTGAAGTGAATCTGAGGTCCGCCACCAATGATAATAAGGGGGCTTACCAGAACACTGAGTGTTCAGTTGCCTGTAAATCCCCGACCTGGGATCTGGGTCACTCTTGTTCCACTTCAGATAAAAGAATCTCTTTATCACTCTGTAGCTCCTACCTCTAATATGGTCACCAAAGGGCTAGGAATTCCCGTCCCGTTTAATTCAGCTCTCCCACTCAAGGATTAACAGTACGTCATATAGAAGAGAGGATACTCATAGTGAAGTACGTTGAAGTTGATTTATTAAAATATAAAGAAATGTACTCACATTTACAAGGATAAAAACGCATGTGTGCCTGTATGCCGGCAGGCTACTAACACGATCGCTCAAACACAGTGGTGACGACAGCGCGCCCTCCTCCCGGACGTACGTTTCGTCACAGATGACGTCGTCAGCGGGGATAGGGCGCGCCGCTGTATCACCACTCATATACATACAAAGGGCCGTCCCCCAATCTGAGGCGCAAGCGGCCATGTTAGGTCTGGGAAAATAGTGCAACTTTTGCCCAAAACTCGCTGTTAATGAATCTGGAACTGACGTATGCCTTAATTAGAAGACTTTAATAAAAAAACAGCAATCCCATCAAGTGGTACCACTCTAAAACGCCCACAAGATAGAGGAACATATGATACCATTATCTAGGGAGGATATAAGAAACTCTAATTAAATTTTAAAATTTTAAAATGATAAATGGCTTAGAATAATTAATGGTCATAATGAATTTAAAGAGGTCAGAATACATTTATTAATCCAATATAATTCTAGAACTCCCCAATCATCAGGATACATACAGTGACCTCTAGAGCAAATAAAAACTTATGATCATCCTGATGACTTCCGGAATTTCAAGATCATATGGTCAGTATGAGATACATAAAAAATAAGTAGTCAAAATATATAAATAAAAAGACTATATTCATTTATCACCAAAAAAGAGGCCACTGGAGACACAGATCAGGTTTACATTGATGTTTTCACCCCCACCGTCCAAAATGGAGAATATAAGAGTTACTATATTATGACAGACTTTTTCTTTTTATTATACCATAGACAGGCACCATTTCTCTTAGAGATGTTGCCTCCCCGGTACTACTATCAGTAATATATTTTTAGGGTCCTCCATTCATAGACTTCGTTCTTACTACCTATATATTATATTAAATAATGTTGTGATGTTGTAAATTGATTAAGGTCTCCATTTTAAGATGTAACGTATGGATCTAAACCGTATTGGGTCCGCATATAGACAATCCTAACCCACTACCATTAGGTCCCAAACGGTATGCTGACATAGGAATTATGAGTTGTCTATAAATGCGTTGGTATCGACCTCTATATTTAAACCGTGGGGGACAAAAGATCTTATTCTATAGATCCAGGACATCTCTAATTTAGAGATGCCCCTGATCAAAGAACCCCCCCGCCAATGAGAAGTATAGTGATCTATCCCCAAAAAAATAGTTTTAGAGGGATCCCTATTATGATGGTCTCTATAATGTTTAGAGACCGAATGATTTCTAAATCCTGACAAAATATTAGTTATATGTTCGTTTAACCGGACCTGGAGAGGTCTTTTGGTTCTGCCAACATACTGTAGTCCACATGGACATTGTATTAGGTATACTACTGCTTTGGTATTGCATGAAATGAAGGACCTAATATCAAACTGTGTGGACCGACTAGTAGAAGTAAAGGATTGTGTTCTCCTAGTGGTAGAATTATTATCTTTAGCAAGTTAGTTGTCGTCTTGGAGGTGTGTTTGGGGCCGTTATCATGTTGGAATACTGCCCTGCGGTTCCTTCTCCGAAGGGAGGGGATCATGCTCTGCTTCAGTATGTCACAGTACATGTTGACATTCATGGTCCCCTCAATGAACTGTACCTCCCCAGTGCCGGCAGCACTTATCTTGGTCTCATCAGACCACAGGACATGGTTCCAGTAATCCATGTCCTTAGTCTGCTTGTCTTCAGCAAACTGTTTGGAGGCTTTCTTGTGCATCATCTTTAGAAGAGGCTTCCTTCTGGGATGCCATACAGACCAAATTGATGCAGTGTGTAGCGTATGGTCTGAGCACTGACAGGCTGACCCCCCATCCCTTCAAGCTCTTCAACACAGCGTTCCAAGAAAAACACTCGCTACCCACAGTAAAATTTGGTGGAGGTTCCATCATGCTGTAGGGCTGTGTGGCCAGTGCCAGCACTGAGAATCTGGTTAAAGTTGAGGGTCGCATGAATTCAACTCAATATCAGCAGATTCTTGAGAATAATGTTAAGAAATCAGTCACAAAGTTGAAGTTACACCGGGGCTGGATATTTCAACAAGACAACGACCCAAAACACTGCTCAAAATCTACTCAGGCATTTATGCAGAGGAACAAGTACAATGTTCTGGAATGGCCATCCCACTCCCCAGACCTGAATATCATTGAACATCTGTGGGGTGATTTGAAGCGGGCTGTCCATGTTCGGAAACCATCAAACCTAACTGAACTGGAGATGTTTTGTAAGGAGGAATTACAGGCTGTAGGAAGCGTCTGGAGGCTGTTATTTCTGCTAAAGGAGGCTCTACTAAATATTGATGTGATTTTTCTGTTGGGGTGCCCAAATTTATGCACCTTTCTAATTTTGTTTTGATGCATATTGCGCATTTTCTGTTAATCCAATAAACCTCATTTCACTACTGAAATATTACTGTGTCCTTCAGTTATTTGATAGATCAAAATGAAATTGCTGATCCAAATAACCAAATATTTATAAATGACAATCATGGAAATTGTCAGGGGTTCCTAAACTTTTGCATACAACTGTATATATATATATATATATATTGCTCCTGATGTAAACCCCTTCCCTGCCAGTGTCATTAGTACAGTAACAGTGCATATTTTTAGCACTGATGTAATAATGTCACTAGTCCCCAAAAGTGTCAGGTGTCCGATTTGTCCGCCACAATGTCACAGTCCCGCTAAAAATCGCTGATTGCCGCCACTACTAGTATAAAAAAAATATAAAAATGCCATAAAAATATCCCATAGTTTGTAGACATGATAACTTTTAGGCAAACCAATCAATATACGCTTATTGGGATTTTTTTACCAAAATATGTAGCAGAATACATATTGGCCTAAATTGATGAAGAAATTTGATATTTTACATTTTTTTATTGGATGTGTTTTATAGCAGAAAGTAAAAAATATTGTTTTTTTTTTCAAAATTGTCACTTTTTTTCTGTTTATAGCGCAAAAAATAAAAACCACAGAGGTGATCAAATACCACCAAAAGAAGGCTCTATTTGTGGGGGAAAAAAGGACATCAATTTTATTTGGGTACAATGTCGTACGACCCCGCAATTGTCAGTTAAAGCAGCGCAGTGCGGTATTGCAAAAAATGGCCTGGTCATTCAGGGGATAAAACCTTCCGGGACTAGATAGATAGCGACAGCAACATTTAAATGGACCCCTAACATATTTCTCTTCCCACTTACCTACAAAAGGGTTTGTAAAATGCAACACTCATAGTGGAGCCATCTGCCCATAGAAGGCTGCATTTACATAGTGAGAAATTGATTAATGTTATTATAAACTCTTTCTGGTACACTTTTTCTTTATAATTTATTAAAAAAAAAAATCTTAAAGCAACTCTCTACCTTTATTCTGTGAAATAACGGTGTAAAAGGATCTTATGTCAACAGTACAAAGAAAAAGGTCTTCTTCCCATTGAAAATCTTCTACTATTTTGATTTTGTCAAGGGAGCCTTCTATATACAAGGGTAACTCTTTCAACATGAGATGCAAAAAGGTATTAGTGTACTCTCCTATGCAGAGGGATTTTAGGGTTTTTATGTATTTTCTGGAGAATAAACATACAAATATCAGGTACGACTGGATATCCGATGTTTAAATATTTTTAAATATTTAATATTTTGGGTCATTGTTCCCCTAATTTTTCGTTTTTTTTTTTAATGCTCTCCAATTCTTTACTATATACCTCAATTGGGTAAGCCTAATATTTATGTGGTGAATTTTCAAGTCTCTCTGGGGACTGTTCTTCTAATGTTGATATGCCCCTTTTTAGTACTATTGATTTGATAAAAAATCTCTCTCCTCGAGTGACCCTAATTTTAATTATTTGGTTATCTGGATCAGCATTATTTTTTTCTTGGCCTTTCACTTTAAGTATATTCTGTGTTTTATTTTCTAATGAATTAATTACAATATTTCACCTTACATTTGCTACATAAATGAGTAATGGATAATTCATATTGTTCAATGGCTTTTGCTACATGTTTAAGCTTTCCTTGCTTTCCATTAGTATTATAATACCCACAAATGTGTCTAGGTAATCATGTTAATTGCTAATTTGTTGTTCTTTCCAGATGAAAGCAGAGCAAAGCTCCTCATTTTTACATTTTTCTAAAACAGCAATGTTTAATGGTAAAATCACATCTATCCTCTTGGTTAATTTCAGACAACACAATGAACTCCTCTAATCATATAAACATATTTTTAAAAGTAACTTGCACCATTTTAATACCCATGTATCAGCCATCTTGAGCTGACTGCTAGATTTATTCCATAAATAGAGGGACGATTTACTGAAAGTTTCATTAAACAATATTGTGATGGGTGATTATCACAAATATCAGGATGCAGTTCAGATTTTCACTATTTGCTTGGGGAGCAGTAAACCATAGTAAATTGCTTCTTTAAAACCATCATTAATTTACTTGAGGAGCTAAAGTCCTGTTCTTGGGTTCAGGCTCCTTGTATCCCACTAATTTAACAGAAGACAGGATATTCTACCCATAATCAACCGCACCCAGTAAATAAATCTAAAATCTTTATAGGGTCACTGCTACTTATTGATAAATAACCAGGGAGCCCTTCCTCAGAAATTACAGTTTTCCTATATAAAAATATTTTATATTTATCATTACCAGACATCAGGGGGAACATGTGAGGTGGTTCTTTACCATGCAGTAATTTTATTGCTATTAGGATATAGATTAGAGTGGGTGAATCGTCATTTAACTAAAGCTCCACATCTCTTAAATATCGGTAAGAAATGGAAGGGAGATTTCACTGGACTTTTCAGGTGCATCATAACAACTAGCAAAACTTAAAAAATCACAATATTTTAAATAATTTTTAATGAAGTTTTGCTGCTTGTTATGATGCACCTGAGAAGTCCAGTGAAATCCCCCTTCCATTTCTTACCTTTATTGTTATGCTGTAAATAGCCAGAATAGCCTCTAAATCTGCCAACAACATTTAGACCAATCATTCTCAACCTTTGAAAACATTTTAACGCCAGGCAATCTCTGAAATAATTTTTTCTCTACATTTTTAATGTGATCAGTGAGTTTAGATATGACAAAAATGATGTGCAGATATAACGATAAATAAAAGAATAAATATTAAATTGAACCCCTTTGTAGTTGTCCTCCAAAACGCCAACCTTCCATTGGTGTTCAGTTCAAAACCAACTCAGCATACTGTGCTCCGTGCAAAACCCACTATGCATTGGTGTTCAGTGTGGGTGTTCACCTAATGTGTTTTAGTGTTCACTGCAATAATATGCTATTTTCCTATTTTCAAGAACTGTTGCATGTGTGAAATTACCAAAAGCAACCATCAAGCAGCAATTATCAAAAGCAACCATCAATCTTAAGGACAGTTTAGCATAAACTCAGCTCAATAGAAAAAACGTTTCATATTGCTTTGCCTTGTCCCTAACCTGGAATTTGCATGAATACTAGGAGTTCCAGAATGAAGGCTACCACAGACAACATGTCACGTTTGGTCTTTTTCTAGTATGACCAGAGAAAGTGTTGTGCACAAGAAGAGCAGAAAGGTGATACTAAGGGACAGTGGTAGGTTAAAAAAAACTTGTGCCCTGGATGGTTCTCAGGACATGGGCCCTAATCCTGGGTGACACGGGAGATCATGTGACCAGACCAGAGAGGGGTAAAAACAATATTGGATATAAAACTGCTGCAACAGTGGATTGCGGTAGAACCTCTGGGAACCCCAGGAAAGTAATCTACTTTAGACAGATTACATTCTTCATCTATTGATAACAGGCCTTTCTTGAAGTTCAGGTAAATATCCTGAAGATACATTATTTTATTTCAGTTAGATTTACAGAATAAACTATATAGGATGAATATAATTGTATACACTGCAAACATTTTCTTCAAAGGTTTCCAAGGATGAAAGCTTACTCCTTTCTGGCTTGGCAAGCCTTCTATAGCACAAAGCATGCAGATGCAAGACCCCTTTACTCATCCATTTAAGGAATAGTAAGGAAGTTTTTTTTATTTTTGTAGGTGACATGTAGGCACATAGCTTAAAGTACAGTAGACATTTTACCTAAAACTATGTACCCCTTGTTATTTGACATGTGTAGTTCATTTCATTATGAATCGAAATTCGGACCAAATTTTTGTTATTCAGAGATTCAGATGTAAAGTATCTGAATTTCTGAATAACACAGTAATGAGTTTCAATGAACCCAAAATAATTCATAACAAAACAACTAAATTAATTTGTGATGCCAAAATATAATCAGCGCAATACAGGAATATAAAATGTTAAATAAATACAGTAAACTAAACAATATAATTGACAAAATGTTAGTAGCCCTCAATTGGGCTGATAGTGATTGCTGTCAAACACCCTTCAGATTGTATCCACTTGTGACTCTCTATGCAAAATTAATAACCAAAAACTAGTGTAGCGCAACCCAAAATGAAAACAAAAAGTTAATCAAAGTCCAAAATAGTGTAAACATTCCACCATTGTGCAGCTATAAGTGGTGATTCATAGTGCCATTATAATATCCAGTAACTTCAGTGTCCTCCACCATTGGCTACAATGCCTGCTCACCTCAGAGTACTGACCCCACTACAGAGTCTCATATGCCTGACACAATGCCTCTCCGACTGTCATTGGCAAATGGCTCTTCCTCCTACTGTCCCTGGATACCACAGACTTCCTGATGGAATTACGATTACTCATATGTAGCCATGAAATGATAAATGCAAACCACAGTGCTCTCTGCTACAAACATTTATTAAAACTTCATACAGGGATTAAAAATACTCACATAAAAATGTGCAAAACATGCATATCATCAATATAAAAGAGAAGAAACGTCCTGAATGGTGGCACCTCACACCTGTACGCATTGCGCTCGACTGAGCTTCTTCAACAGGTGGGGAACCGCAAGCATTTGGAGGATTATATAGGCATCTACCTTAATAGGTTACAATCAACCTACCTATCAAGACACCTGTGTGGTCAGCAGAATGGGGTTGTCATGTTGTGACTCCAAATTATGTGTCATCAAACTTATCCTCTTCCTCCCGACCATAGGTGTAATCACTTCCTCCTTCCTGTTAAACAGGAAGTGATGTATAATGTGATGAGCCTATCTCATGGGACTGTGGAGGGACCCAGAAGTGACCTAACCAGAAGTGATGTTCCGGAATAAACTACGTTCACTTCCGCCCTTACTAGACACTCTTAATATATTAACCACTTGCCGTCTGCCCCGCTGTCAAATGATGGCAGGGCGGAACGGCTATTGTTCTGGGACGACGTCATATGACGTCGTCCCTTTAAGCCGGGATTGCGCGCAATCGGGTGCGCACATCCCGACTTTGTCGATGTCGGCGTGTCCCCAGGACACACAGCGTCACCGACAGGGGTGAACAGCCATTGGTTATGGCTGTTCACATGTGATCGACCGTGACAAAGTCACGGCCGATCACAAATGGCATGTCCGTCGTTCGCACGGCGCGTGATCGGGAGCGCAATGCGTGTGCGCGTCTGTGGCGGCGTGTTCCCAGGGAACACGGCCTGTCACCGACACTGGTATCAGCCGCTGGCCGGCGGCTGTTACCTTGTGATCGGCTGTGATCTACTTCACAGCCGATCACATGTAATGTAAACAGAGCGGTAACTCACTGTTACTAGCTCTTCTCTCCTCACACAGTTTCTAGTGTGAGGAGAGAAGAGCTGGGATCAGTGAGTTACTGATCTGTTAAGTAAAAACAAACCCTGTCACATCCCCCCTGCCCCCATATAGTGTACCTGTCATCATAAAGTGCACCTGTCATCAGACTGCCATCATAAAGTGCACCTGTCACCCGTCACCCGTCAGTGACCGTGGCATGTCACCCGTCACCCATCAGTGACAACCGCCAGTCACCCGTCACCCATCACTGACCACCGCCAGTCACCCGTCACCCATCACTGACCACCGCCCGTCACCCATCAGTGACCACCGCCAGTCACCTGTCACCCATCAGTGACCACCGCCAGTCACCAATCAGTGACCACCACCAGTCACCTGTCACCCATCAGTTACCACCGCCAGTCACTCATCAGTGACCTTCGCCAATCACCTGTCAGTGACCGTCACACCCATGAGTAAACATCACCTGTAAAAGTCTCACACATGTGGTATCGCCATACTTGGGGGGAGTAATAGAATGTATTTTGGGGTGTAATTTTTGCTACATACATGTTATGTGTTGGAAATATCATATAAATGGACAACTTTGTGTAAAAATAAAAGCGTTTTCATTTTTCCCACATTTTCCAAAAATGTTCAAAAGACTCACTATGCCTCATAGATTATACGTTGGGGTGTTTACTTTCCAAAATGGGGTCATTTTGTGGGCAATTCAATTGGCCTGGCGCTCCAGGACCTTCAAAAGTGTAATAGGGTGTTGAGAAATGACGTGTAATTTATGCTTGTAGAACGCCTGAAGGTGCTAGTTCAATGTTGGGCCTCTGTATGTGGTCAGGCTATGTAAAAGTCTCACACATGTGGTATCGCCATACTCAGGAGGAATAGCAGAATGTATTTTGGGGTGTCATTTTTGCTATGTACATGCTATGAGTTGGAAATATCTTATAAATGGACAACTTTGTGTAAAAAAAATGCGTTTTCATTTTTTTCCCACATTTTCCAAAAACGACTGGAAAAAAATGAACCTTTCAAAAGACTCATTATGCCTCAAAGATTATTCGTTGGGGTGTTTGCTTTCCAGAATGGGGTAATTTTTTTGGGCAATTCCATTGTCCTGGTGCTCCAGGGCCTTCACAAATGCAATAGGTCGTCATGACATTAGATGTGTAATTTATGTCCCTAGAATACCTGATGGCGATCCCTACATGTTGAGCCTCTGTATGTGGCCAGGTTGTGAAAAAGTCTCAGACATGTGATATCGCCATACTCAGGAGGAGTAGCAGAATGTGTTTTGGGGTGTAATTTGTGGTATACATATGCTGTGTGTGAGAAATAACCTGTTACAATGACAATTTTGTGAAAAAAAATCTTCAGCTTGCAAAGAATTGTGAGAAAAAATTACAACTTCAAAAAATTCACCATGCCTCTTACTAAATACCTTGGAATGACTACTTTCCAAAAAGGGGTCATTTGGGGGGTATTTGTACTTTCCTGGCTTGTTAGGGTCTCAAGAAATGAGATAGGCCGTCAGTATATCAGGTGTGATCAGATGTGATCAATTTTCAATGATTGGCACCATAGCTTGTAGACTCTATAACTTACACAAGGACCAAATAATATACACTTATTTGGGTTATTTTTACCAAAGATAGGTAGCAGTATAAATTTTGGCCAAAATTTACAAAGAAAAATTACTAATTTGCAAAATTTTATGACAGAAACAAAGAAAAAGGCATTTTTTCACAAAATTTTCAATCTTTTTTTATTTATAGCACAAAAAATAAAAACCCCCCTAGAGATTAAATGCCACCAAAAGAAAGCTCTATTTGTGTGAAAAAAAAGGACGCAAATTTCATATGGGTACAGTGTTGCATGACTGAGTAATTGTCATTCAAAGTGTGATAGCGCTGAAATCAGAAAAATGGCCTGGACAGGAAGGGGGTTTTAGTACCCGGTACTGATGTGGTTAAGAACCAATTCTGGGCATCTTAGAGGGAAAACAGGAAGTGATGACACAGGAAATGACCTACCCGAGACTGCCGTGCATCCTTCCGCTCATACTAGACGCCCTTAACCTGGAACTCTCAAAAAAAAGTAACTAGCAATCCAGAGTACATGAACATCACCCTTACTGATTATCCATAGTCCGGGGCAGTGCAATTGACACCCGCATACCTATTAGTTTTATGCATCAATAGGGCTTACCTATACCTCCTTGTCGTTATAATACTCCCCTATGTTTACAACACCTCCCAGGGTAATCCTATTGAAAATTGACATTAAATAGAATTATACTGTATCTACACTGTATCTTATTAGCATATCTAACTGATATATAATATTATGAATTAAAACCATATAAAAAACATATGCCACCTTATTCAACAATATAAGATCACTACATGCTACACTACATGTTACACATTAAGATTATAAAAAGGATGCTTTCTTTATATTACTTATTTGGTACTAATAAAGCAATTTAAATCAAAGTCTGTATTGATACCAAGAGGGGCTAAAACTTTTGACTCATAAATCCAAAAGGATTCATGTTGACTGAGTTATACGTTATATACAACAAATCATTTTAAACCCACAGAGAGGAACAGTTTTATTCCTTTGGACAGTTGTCGTCATAGGTCCTGGCTCCTAAATATTACAATAGGGCAGTTTATACGCCTCTGGAGAAATTGTACCGATGCAGAAGTTTTCCAAAGACAGTCTAGCATTTTAGAAAAAAGATTTCTTGAGAAAGGGTATGGCCAATCTATTATCAGGGGAGAAGTAGAAATGGTTAATAACATGGATAGAAGTACCATCATTAAAGATAAGGATAAGACAGGGGAGGTCTTTAAGCAAGATGATCAATTTAGGATCATTTTAGATTACAATGTACAAACGAAGAATGTAGAGAATATTATTAAGAGACATTGGGGCATTTTATTGAAAGACAAAGTGCTAGGCCAAGCCTTAACCTTGCAACCACAATTTATATATAGTAAGGCTCTGGCACTCCGGAACAGATTGACCCCAGGAGTTATAGATGCCCCTAAATCAAACAGGGGCACCAATCGTTTTCCTTCCATGGTAGGTTTCTATACATGTGGGAAATGCAAAGCGTGCAAAACCTCTTAGTGTAATCTGAAAAGAAGAAAAGAATTTACAGCTCAGGCCACGGGGAAGTCTTATGAGATTAGATACTTGATCACCTGCTCCACCAAGGGGCCGTCTACATGTTGGAGTGCGATTGCGGCAAACAATATGTTGGGCATACCTCCAGGGAGTTGCAGGTGAGAATTAAGGAACACATGTCCAATATCAGAAAAGGCAAAAAAGAACACAGTGTTCCAAAACATTTTAGGACGGTACATAATAAAGATCCATTGGGAGTCAGATTCTGGGGGCTAGAAGGAGTCACCAAACACTGGAGAGGTGGCAATTATATCAGGCAGCTCAGTCAACGTGAATCCTTTAGAATTTATGAGACAAAAGTTTTAGCCCCTCTTGGTATCAATACAGACTTTGATTTAAATTGCTTTATTAGTACCAAATAAGTAATATAAAAAATCATACTTTTAATAATATTAATGTGCATTGTGTAGTGGTCTTATATTGTTGAATAAGGTGGCATATGTGTTTATATGGTTTTAATTCGTAATATTATATATCAGTTAGATGATTATATGCTAGTAAGATACAGTGTAGATACAGTACAATTTTATTTAATGTACATTTTTATTAGGATTACCCTGGGAGGTGTAGACACCTTGTGTGTTGTAAACATAGGGGAGTATTATAGCGACAGGGAGGTATAGGTAAGCCCCATTGAGGCATATAATAGGTATGCGAGTGTCAATTTCACTGACCCGGGCTATGGATAATCAGTAAAGGTGACGTTTATGTACTCCGGATTGCTAATTACACATTTTTTGAGAGTTTCGGGTTAAGGGCGTCTGGCATGGGCAGAAGGATGCATGGCAGTCTCAGGTACATTATTTCCTGTGTCGTCACTTCCTGTTTTCCCTCTAAGAGGCCCAGGATTGGTTCTTAAACTCCCTGGTGGTATGATTATGTCAGATTTTTGTGTCTCAAAGCGGTACATTTTTTTGCATACAAATTTGGCATTTTATATTGTAGGCCTGTAATTCTTAGAAATAACTCACTTAAGACAAGATTTTAGTAGACATCCCAGGTATGATAAAGTTTGAAATAACGAAATCATAAATTATAATATATATGAAAAAAAAACATTATAATATAATAAATAACTATAAATAATTATCCCAAATAATAATATAATAATAAAAAATGTATTCAATAATGTAATCTAGTCAAAAACACTGAAATTTGCAAAATTGTCGCTGTCGTCACTTTCAGTGTCTGATGATAAATTTCCCCAAAAATCAGTATCACTCAATTCTGCAAGTGATTCTTATTTACTATCGGTGTTTTCTAGCTGATCAAAAACCACTTTTGACGTAAAGTGGCGCTTTTTTTATGCCATGGACGTTCTCAAGTTTCCAGGCAGAAAGAATGGCATATATAATATAAAAGTGCATGCAGGGCACTGGATAAAGCACTAGGGACAAAAGGGATGTGAAATGATTTGATACAGTAATGTAATCTTACAGATTACAGTGTACTGTATGTTTACTGTATTTTTCACTTTTTGAATTTCCCGCCCAGCTCCAGCGCCGTGCGGCGCAACGCTCGCAGGGAACGGCATCACACAGGCATCAGGCGGAGGACACAGCCCGCAGACACAGCGGAGGGACACCACTGGATCCAGTGGACAAGGTAAGTAACTCAGCCTTGGACCCCGCGATGCAATCCCGAGTGTGGCTCGGGGTTACCGCTATTTGCAGTGAAAACATACCCTGAGCCACACTCAGGAATACCTTCAAGGAGGTTAATATACTAAGGGTATCTAGTAAGGGCAGAAGTGAATGTAGTCTAGTCCGAAACATCACTTCTGGTTACGTCACTTCCTGGTCCCTCCACAGTTCCGTGAGATAGGAAGGAGGAAGTGATTACCCCTACTGTCGGGAGGAAGAGGATACGTTTGGTGACACATAATTTGGAGTCACAATATGACAATCCCCCTCTGCTGAACACACAGGTGTCTTGATAGGTAGGTTGATTGTAACCAATTAAGGTAGATGCCTTTATATAATCCTCCAAATGCTGGCGGTTCGCCACCTGCTGAAGAAGCTCAGTCGAGCGTAACGCATACACTGTGATTCATCTGCTGTCAGCAGGGTTCCCAGGGTGACAACAGATGAGTCATGGTAGTTAAGGACGCAGCAGGCGTCTGCTCCTTAACCAGCTATTCTGGGCTGTTTTTTTTTCAAACATCATTACAAATGAATCTGTCCGAACAGCAAATCCGAATATATGAAACAAATCCTGAATACGAATCATTTTAACAAATGAATATGATGAAACAAAATGATTTACTTAACAAATTAATCCAAAACTAAACTTTTTTTTTGTGCACATCTCTACTTATTATGATTTCATCTCTCATCCCTCAACTATGAGAATAGTGCAGGAAGATTTGGAATTCTCAGCTTTGCCAGAATCCCATGCTGGGGCTTAATACCCTAACTCTCACCTGTCCAAAGTATGTTGTACATCTCTTTACCATAATTTCTTGTGACATACGCCCTGCCTAGTGTTCCAATCAACTGTATGTACTCTCCCTGACCAGCGCTGGTGACTGGGGTACTGGTAGGCAAGCAGTGGCGGCTGATGCTGAATATTTTTGGGGGGGGGGCGACAAACAAACCTTCCCCCTTCACTCGCGCTAATGCCAAACCCCCCCCACGCAGGAGACAGATGGCGTGATCAATGGCCCCCCCCACGGGAGACAAACAGCAGTGATCAGTGGGCCCCCCCATAGGAGATGGACGGCAGCGATCAGTGGCCTTTCCCTTTAGGATGACAATGCTGCTCCTCACTCCAGCTTGCCGAGGGAAGAGCCAGGGCCATTGCTTCTGCTCCCAGCCGAACAGGAAGTGGGTCCTGAGACCCAATTGGCCGGAAGTCCTAAGACTCCCTGGCCAATCGGGTCTCAGGACCCAGTGGCGTAACTAGGACCTTCAGGGCCCCGATGCAAGAAACCATGAAGGGGCCCAATGAACCCTGGATGGGGCCCTTTCCTCTGAGCCTGGTGGCCGAACGCCAGGGACCGGTTGCAATTGGGTGGCTGCATATAAAGAACCGATCACTCCATTCCCCTCCCCGGTCCTCCTCTCCCTCCCG
>BLSH010518377.1:82410-93619 GCA_018402905.1 Glandirana rugosa | reverse complement strand
GCGCTGGTGACTGGGGTACTGGTAGGCAAGCAGTGGCGGCTGGTGCTGAATATTTTTGGGGGGGCGACAAACGAACCTTCCCCCTTCACTCGCGCTAATGCCAAACCCCCCCCACGCAGGAGACAGATGGCGTGATCAATGGCCCCCCCCACGGGAGACAAACAGCAGTGATCAGTGGGCCCCCCCATAGGAGATGGACGGCAGCGATCAGTGGCCTTTCCCTTTAGGATGACAATGCTGCTCCTCACTCCAGCTTGCCGAGGGAAGAGCCAGGGCCATTGCTTCTGCTCCCAGCCGAACAGGAAGTGGGTCCTGAGACCCAATTGGCCGGAAGTCCTAAGACTCCCTGGCCAATCGGGTCTCAGGACCCAGTGGCGTAACTAGGACCTTCAGGGCCCCGATGCAAGAAACCATGAAGGGGCCCAATGAACCCTGGATGGGGCCCTTTCCTCTGAGCCTGGTGGCCGAACGCCAGGGACCGGTTGCAATTGGGTGGCTGCATATAAAGAACCGATCACTCCATTCCCCTCCCCGGTCCTCCTCTCCCTCCCGCAGGCATTCAGCGGCTGTAGGAGGAAAATGGAGTGATTGATTTTGATTACTCTATACCAGTGGTTCTCAATGTTTTTCCAGTCAGGGCATCCCTGAAGTATACTCCTAGGTGAATGGGGCTGCACTGAAACCACTCCGCAATTGTGGGCATTGCACACAGTTGAAGCATAGTGATGAAGCATTTGGGAGTTAAAACAGGTGGTCAGGAGGCAACATATTGCCTCTGTACTGGCTGTCAAATGCCTCTGAAAAGCGATCTGAGCATGGATCACTTTTCAGAGGAACGACATTTTCTTGCTGGTACTATGAACAAGTGGTAAAAAAAAATCAGTATGCACACACACACACACACACACACACACACACACACAAAAACACACATATATATATATATATACACACACACACACACACGTAATACACACACACATATAAAACACACACACTCATATGAACTCATGCACACACACATACATGCATGCACACAAACATACATGCATGCTCACACACATACATACATGCACACACACATGTATGCACACACATACATACACATACATGCACACACACATACATGCATGCACACACCCATACATACATGCACACAAACATACATACACACACACATGCATACATACATACATGCACACACACATATACATACATGCACACACACAAACATGCATGCACACATACATACATGCACACACACATACATACATACACACACATACATGCACACACATACATGCATGCACACATACATACATGCACCCGCATACATACACATGCATGCACACACACATACATGCACACATATACATACACATAAATGCACACACACATATATACATACATGCACACACACACATACAGTACATGCACGCACACACACACACATACATACATGCATGCACACACATACATACACACACATACATGCACACACACACATACATGCACCCACACACACATACACATACATGCACCCACACATACATATATATATATAAATACATACACAAGATAGCTTTTTAAAAACGACATAGTATTGTACCTCTTCCTGCACTGTAGGAGGAGACAAAGAGCACAGCACATGCTGTGCTTTCACTTTAGACATAAACAAAGAGCAGCTCCCTGCAGTGCTGATATACAGCTCGGCTAGGGAACAGGGAGCTCTATTTCTATCTAGGCATTCAAGGGGCCCCCACGGGCGCCCTACAGCACAGGGCCCAGTCGCCATGGTGACTGTTGCGACTCCTGTACATCCACCACTGTCAGGACCTACTGACTGATTGGCCAGGAGGAGAAGCAGGAAGACATTAGCGAATATTAATTCACTGATGTCACACAACTGGGAGGGCTCAGGGCGCAGTGCTCTGCACCTCAAGCCCACTCTTTTTTTAAGCAAATTAGAGCCCCAGGCTCTAATCATGTGCTTAAAAAAAAAATTAAATCCATGTAGATTAGGGGTCGGGTGCGCCCCTAATGGAGTGGCCACCACTGGAGGTAAGCTTGACAGATCATTGGAGACCTTGACGGCTGAGCTCTGTGTATAACAAAGGTTGGGCTCCTTAGCATGCTGTTGACACAGGGTATTTAACCTTTGCTGCAGCTGATGATATTACTAAAATTAAAAAAAAAAAGAAGCCCACATTTATTACTGTTTATGCAGCCTGACTGCATTACAGTTATAATATAGAAGGGTCCGATTTAAAGCGAAACTTCAGTCACATAGCAAAATACACATTGGTTTAACAACTAAATGTTGCTTTATTCTTTAGATGTTAGGTAAAAACAGACCGCCAGCATGCTTCTAATTGTACAATATTCCTAAGTTTCATTACCATGCTGGGTAAGGTCTGAATGATATTTTACAGTTCTTTTTTCCAAACCTATTTTATCTGCCCATAAGCTATCTGAGATTTATATTCTCTCTCAAAAAAATGCACAACAGTGAAGTGGTCTCTAAAGTCACAGTTGGTATATTCTACTGAAAAGATTTTATTAATTTATTTGTAAGGTAATGTCATTCTTATTAAGACTTGATTACTAAATGTTTTAGTGAGACTGAGACAGCTGAACTAGATGTCTTTCCTGCAGCACTTCATTCATTTAAATAAAGTGTATTATTACTATCTGTCTAGGCAACTGCCTTTCTGGCAAACATTGTTTAAACAATCTCATATAGTTCTACTTTACATAATAGACAAAAAAGTTAGAAGAGATTGGTGAAGGGTTTAAACAGAAAGTGAACAGCAACAAAAATTTCAGTAAAAAGAGAAAGACAAGGAGAGAAAATGTAATGAACTAACTTCTCCTGGTGAGGAAAAATTGGCCAAAGTTGCACGAAGTTTATACTTTTGCTTCCTTTGGACCAAAGCTGCTGCGCTTGTGAGAGTTTAAGTCTGATGGACTTGTATTTTTCTAATCTAGTTAAAGATAAACTTTGTTTGTTTAAAACGAGGGGGTGCAAAATTCAAACAACCAAATAAAAACCCAGCTAAAAACAGGGCAGCGTCTGCTGTAAGTTTTAGGCCAGCTTCATTTTTGTGGTTGTTTCAATTTTAATACATTTTTTATGGTATCATACTATCTGGAACCTTTTTTGTTTTCTTACTGTGATGTGGAGAGTGAACAGATACCATTCTTTGGGACTGGGGAAGATACAAAGTTGGAGAAAGGAAGCAGTTTTTCCCGGTGGTGGAAAACAAGCATGTATTGACTTCCATGCATGCGAGGTCCTATAGTCTGGTGAGTGCGTATCCGGGGTCCTGTGTGACATTTAATGTGCTTCACACAGTTAAAGATATTCACTGTATGGATCTCCTCATACACTTAAAAGTTAACTTCTTGGATTTTGATATTGGACTTCTTAGGTTGCTCATAAGATGCTTGAGACTTATTTGCAGCTTTATAGTGCCACAATTTTTACTTTCAAGTGCCCTCCTGTTTATAGCATTTTTGTGGACTTTCTTGGTGCCTACATGGCAATATTTTACTGATAGAGCTCTGCCCCTATCTCATCTCACTGGACCAGTTAATATCTATAAAAGAGTAAAAGAGAGCTGATCAGTGGCATTTCCTCACAAGGGAGATCTGCACAGATAATCAGTGCCCTGATTATCAGTGCAACCCCATCAGTGATGCAATCAGCCCCTATCAGTGACACCAATCAGTGCCCATCAATGATGCCAATCAGTACCCATCAGTGATGCCTGTCAGTGCTGCCTTTTATTGCCCATCAGTGCCTGCGAGCCAGTGCAGCCTATCAGTGCCCATCAGTGCCACCAATCAGTGGCCATCAGTGCCACCTATATGTGCCCATCAGTGCCACCTGTCCGTGCTGCCTATTAGTGCCCATAAGTGCCCCTTATCAGTGCCCCCTATGAATGCCAATCAGTGCTGCCTATCAGTGCCCATTAGTGGTGCATATCAGTGCCGCTTATCAGTCCCCATCAGTGCTGCATATTAGTTTCTTCTCATCAGTGCAGCCTCACTAGTGTCCATCAGTGCCACCTCATCAGTGCCCATCAGTGCCACCTCATCAGCGCACATCTCTGAAGGAGAAAGATTACTCATTTACAAAACTTTATAACAGAAACTAAGAAAAACTTTTTTGTCTGTCGTTTTTCATTTGTTTGGCAAAAAATTAAAAACCCAGTGGCGAATAAATACCACCAAAAGAAAGCTCTATCTGTCTCAAAAAAATGATAAAAATTCTGTTTGGGTACAATGTTGCAAGATCGCGCAATTGTCATTCAAAGTGTGACAGCGCTGAAAGCTGAAAATTGGCCTGGGCAGGGAAAGTAAAAGTGACCAGTGGGCAAGTGGTTACACTTTACTGCTGCTTGCTGCTGCATTTAGGGTGGCATGGCTACTGTTTATGCTATTCTGGATGCCAAGGGTATTCCTATGCCTAGTCCTTACTGTTAATTACTTTGTATGCTAAATTGTGTTATTACCTTAGTTAATCCATTTTGTTTTGCCTAGTTAGCAACCATATTGGGTGACAATATATTAGGTTTGCCTTTACTACTTGGTTCTTTGCATGATTTCTTTGATAAAGGGCCTCTATAGGATACTAAGTATTACTTTCAGGGATTTCAGTGATTTCCTGTGATATTGTATATTTTTACACTCAACCTGGTGTGTTAGAGGGGTAGAGTGTCTTGAAAAGGCAGAGGCAACGAACAGAGGATCCATGCCGTGACTCCTACGAGGGTAACCTTATATAATGCTGAGCATCTAAAGAGCTGAAATACAATGGACCACAGGGATGGGACAGAGACAGTAAGGCAACAGGGGAAAGGGATAGATGATGCTGGATGTCCTTCAGTCAAGAAATGAGGCAGCTCTTTCTGACTTGAAGCAATTTCTAATGCACGCTTTGAGAAGTTCACAGTGTGCTGTGCAATCAGAGTAAGCAATTTAATTACAGGAGAGGAGGCTGTACAGCTATGTAAAACTGAAACCCTAACACTTACCTGAGGTCCCTCTCTCTCCAGCAATGTCCATGAGTGTCTCAGCCGTCTGAGATTATCCCTCCTGATTGGCTGTGACACAGCAGTGGCGCCATTGGCTTCTGCTGTTGGCGATCAAAGTCAGCCAGCCAATCAGGAGAGAGAATCGGGTCAGGGCTCCATGTCTGAATGGACACAGGGAGCTGTGACTCGGCTCGGGTGCCCCCATAGCGGGCTGCTTGCTGTGGGGGCATTGAACAGGAGGGAGGGGCCAGGATCACAGAAGAGGGAATCAAGGAGAGGAGGATCCGGCCTGCTCTGTGCAAATCCACTGCAACAGAGCAGGTAAGTATAACAAGTTTATTATTTTTATAGGAAAATAAACAATACTTTACAATCACTTTAAAATATAGATATATAAGGCCCTGGTAATATTTACTCCTTTGCAGATCTTGAACAAACATAACCACTCCACAGTTTCATAAATTACATCACTATATGAAAAAGATACAGTGACAATTTCCCTAATGTGTTTATGGCTAGGAATATGCGTCAAGGGCTTTTCCTGAAGTTAGATGCCTAATGTCCTTGTATACTACTATAAATGTAGTTTTAAATGAGTAAATTACATGGTGAACAAATAAACTATCCTCAAAACAAGCCTTCGTACATATTGTTGTTTTTTCTTCCTTTTTTTCCATATTCACTGTGTTGACCATGACACCAATTATTTTACTGGTACAACGCATAGCAAAATAATTTTCAAAATGAAATTAACCACTTCAGCCCCTGGAGGATTTAGCCCCTTGCTGACCAGAGCACTTTTTGCGATATGGCACTGCGTCGATTTAACTGACAATTGCGCGGTCATGCAATGTTGTACCCAAGCGAAATTGAAGTCCTTTTTTTCTCATAAATAGAGCTTTCTTTTGGGGGTATTGGATCACCTCTGCGTTTTAATTTTTTGCGCTATAAACAAAAAAACAGCGACAATTTTGAAAAAACCCAATATTTTTTACTTTTTGTTATAATACATATCCAAAAAAAAAATATAAACAAAACAAATTTATTCATCAGTTTAGGTCGATATATATTCTTCTACATATTTTTGGTAAAAAAAAAACACGCAATAAGCGTATATTGATTGTTTTGTGCAAAAGTTACAGCATCTACAAATTATGAGAATAGATTTATGGTGTTTTTATTTATTTATTACTAGTAATAATAGCGATCTGCGATTTTTAGCGGGACTGCGATATTGCGGCGGACATATCGGACACTTTTTTGGGACCACTGACATTTATACAGCAATCAGTGCTAAAAAATAGCCACTGATTGCTGCATAAATGTCACTGGCAGGGAAGGGGTTAACACTAGGGGTGGATCAAAAGATTAAATGTGTTCCCTGTCAGTGTGTTCTAACTGTGTGGGGGCTGGGATGACTGGGGGAGGAGAGAGATCGCTGCTCACATATACTGGGAACATACGATCACTCTCCTCTCCCCTGTCAGAACGGAGATCCGTTTGTTTACATTCACAGATCCATTCTGCATATACAGACAGATTTTACTGTTGTGGGTTTAGTAACACTTTAAAGTAGATGTAAACCTGATTCATGAAATGTGAGCTGGGCACATAGGTCTGCAGTGTTTTGTTATCTGTTTTCAAAGCAGTATGTCCCGTAGTTGTCTCCTACTCCGTTCTTCTGTTATCAGCCAGATAACTCCTGACTAATTCTCCATCATATATGATAAAAGCAGCCTGAGTTTTGTGTTTGGGGTGGGAGCTATAAATAGATTAGCAAAGCCCTGAACGATTCAACGAACAGAGCTGAAAGTCTCTACCTATGAGGAGAGGGGGTGTGTGCCTTTCCTCCAATCAGCTGTCTTGGCTCTATGCCCAGGCTTCACTGCAGTGCTAACCAGGAGCAGAAAATCTCCTAACACAATGTGCACTTTCTAAACAGTATATAAAGATGAAGACAGCAGATATACATGTAAGACTTATGTAGGGAGATTTGTTTCATCTCTGTGTATCATCTGAGACTGTTCACATCACTGGGTATATGCAAGGGTTTACATCCACTGGTGGCTGCATTCATTATTAGGCTTTTTTTTAATTTTCACCTGCTGATCCGACCATTAAGTCTGTTAATTTTCAACTTCCTTTAAAAGACCAAGATGTCCAGCAAAAATGAAAATGAAAGGGTTGAGATAAACCATTTAACACTGACATGAGTACTTACAATGATCGCCTTTTATTCATACATGTAAAACATGTACCTCAAAAGGGAAAAATTAACAGTTTGCTGTAACTGCTAAAAAAATTTCACTGAAGCTCACTTTTTATTTTGCCTCCATCTAAAGAACCACAAGTAGTGCAACCACCTGTGAGAGAAAAGGACTTTTTCTGTGGGAAAGAGTGTGGGTTTGACTAGGATACCATTCCCAAGGATAAGAACAGCAAAATGTGTGGGCTTTGACCAATCAGAAGGCACTCAAGAATGGTTAAAACAAACATCAGGTGTCCCTGCCGAGGAGATTCATCCTCTCTATTTGTCCTGGTGACCTTTGTCACAAAGACAGAAAGTGATGGGAAATCCATAATTTTACAGTTGTCACCAGACCGGTTAGAAGTAGTCTTCCAAATGAGGACATCTATTCCAATGCTAACTGTCTAAAAGGGGAATCCCCTCAATTTGTCAAAATGTCTTCTCACTTCCTGTAGCATCTTTGGAGGAGGAGGTGAATGGTAATCTCCTCAGCAGGATGCAGACAGTAAAAATATATAGATAAATAAATAAATGAATAAATTGCATGTGGATTTTACCCTTCACTACTCTATCCAAAACTAAAAAGAAATATTTTGCTTATACTTACACTTTAATGGCCATCTCAGCTTTCATTTTAAAAGAGCAAAATACATTCCAGGTGCTTCAAAATAAACTGTGTAAAGTTTTAGGATAAATGCCCTGGACACTGTCTGCATCCAGGGGCACATGGATGCATGCATGCATGTGCTTACACAACAGCCATTGATTTCTATGGGAGGCTGCACACAGCACATGTGGCTCCCAGGCAGGGAAATACAGCAGAATTTTATGGCATACAATCCCATGTGCCCATATGCGTAAGGCTTGAGAACAACACAGACCTGATCACAGATGTGGACGTAAGGGGCAATCTAGGAAATAGTGATCACAGGTCAATTAGTTTCAGTATAAATTACACAAATAGGAAACATAATGGGGAATACAAAGACACTGAAATTTAAGAGAGCCAATTTCCATAAACTATGCTCCTTGCTGAAAGATGTTAGCTTGGATAAAATTCTAGGAACAATGAACACGGAGGAAAAATGGAAGTGATTCAAGAATACACTAAACAAAGGTATTAGCCAGTGTATCCCAATAGGAAATAAATTTAAAAGAGCTAATAAAAGACCAGGATGGCTTAACTCCGATGTAAAAGCACACACAAAAGCAAAGGAGAAGGCCCTCAAAAAATACAAGGCTTAGGGGTCTCTGTCATATTTCCATATTTATAAGATACGCAATAAGGAATGTAAGGGTGCAATCAGGGCGGCTAAGGTAGAACATGAAAGACACATAGCTGAGGAGAGTAAAAAGAATCCCAAGAAATTCTTTAAGTATATAAACAGTAAGAGAGGGTGGTCAGATCATATTGGCCCTATAAAGAATGATGAAGGTAATCTGGTTACAAAGGATGGAGAAATGGCAAAGGTGTTAAACATAAACAGATGGCTTACACCCGAGGGTCCTTAAGGAACTCAGCCAAGTAATTGCCAGACCCTTGTACCTAATCTTTAAGAGCAGTTCTCTGACTGGTATGATACCAGCTGATTGGAGGAAAGCCAACATAGCACCAATATATAAAAAAGGACCAAGATATATACCTGGAAACTTCACACCAGTTGGCTTAACATCAATAATTGGCAAGCTTTTGGAGGGAATAATAAGGGATTATATACAAGATTATTGTAATGAGAACGTTATCATTAGCGATAATCAACATGGTTTCATGAAGAATCATTCCTGCCAAACCAATCTATTAACCTTCTATGAGGAGGTGAGCTGCCATCTAGATAAAGGAAGGCCTGTAGACGTGGTGTATCTAGATTTTGCAAAAGCATTTGATACAGTTCCCCACAAACGTTTACTGTACAAACTAAGGTCTCTCAACATGGATCAAAAGGTGAGCACCTGGATTGAAAATTGGCTACAAGGGCGAGTCCAGAGTGTGGTGATAAATGGGGTGTACTCGGAATGGTCTGGAGTAGAAAGTGGGGTTCCGAAAGCTTCTGTCCTGGGACCAATTCTATTCAATTTATTCATAAACGATCTGGAGGACGGGATAAACAGCTCAATCTCAATATTTGTGGATGATACCAAGCTAAGCAGGGCAATAAATTCTCCACAGGATGTGGAAACCTTGCAACAAGATCTGAACAAATTAATGGGGTGGGCAGACAAGTGGCAAATGAGGTTTAATGTAGAAAAATGTAAAATAATGCATTTGAGTACCAAGAATACAAACGCAAACTACTCACTAGGGGGAGAGTCTCTGGGGGAATCTAGGATGGAGAAGGACCTAGGGGTCCTAGTAGAGAACAGACTCAGCAGTGGCATGCAATACCAAGCTGTCACAAGCAAAGCTAACAAAGTGTTGGCATGCATCAACAAAGGTATCAACTCCAGGGATAAATCAATAATTCTCCCACTATACAAGTCTCTGGTGAGGCCGCATCTGGAGTATGCTGTCCAGTTCTGGGCACCAGTCCTCAGGAAAGATGTCCTGGAACTGAAAAGGGTTCAGAGAAGGGCAACAAAGCTAATTAAGAGATTGGAGGGCCTTAGTTATGAGGAAAGATAACAAGCACTGAACTTATTCTCTCTGGAGAAGAGACGCTTGAGAGGGGATATGATTTCAATGTACAAATACTGTACTGGTGACCCCACAATAGGGACAAAACTATTCAGCACAAGGGAGTACACAAAGACACACGGCCCTTAAACTGCGTAGAGGGTTCTTTACAGTAAGAGCAGTGAGGATGTGGAATTCTCTTCCACAAGCAGTGGTTTCTGCTGGGAGTATAGATAATTTAAAAAAAACTATTAGATGCACACCTAAGGGACCACAACATTGAGGGATATACAATGTAATACTGGCATAAAAACACACACATAGGTTGGATCGACTTGGGTACAATCACACACATGGATCGACTTGGGTACAATCAGCCTGCCCATAGATGGTTCAAAGCTCGGCTGGTCCCTGCAGAACTGGCCAAGATTCAAACCATCTATGGCCAGCTAGTGTGCATAGTCTGGGCAGAGTTACACTATAAACTGAGAATTCAATTGAGCTTTAAGAACTATTTAAAAATGAATAATTTTTAGTACAGACACAGTAAAGAAAAAACATGTTTTAAAACTCTACAGATTCCCTTTAATAAGGGTTTGGCACATTCATATCTGAACTCCATTATAAATGTAAGTCTAGTTTCAGTAAATCATAAACTAGAATAATGTAAATTCTGGTGATTTGCATTTCCTTATACAGCACACATACTATTTAAATACTTCTACATTACTTTTGTAAAGTTTCGTCTTCAATTCTGCTATAGATAATAGTCTCAATATCCACTAGAAAGAGAAGTGATAAAACATGTATAATTACCATGATTCTCAATTCTATTCATCCAGAGCACCAGGCATAGACTATTTCTTCTCAATGATCTCATCATTGAGAAGAAATAGGCAATAAGCAACACACTCCTTAAATTCACTGCTTCTTTTCCGCCAGCTCACACTTCTTATTGTGCTGGTTTAATTTATTAGGTTTTGCTATGTTTACTAGTGTGAAGAGTTTCAAATGAAAATTATTTCAATGTGTGATTGAAATTTGATAAAATGAAATCAGAAAGAATTATCTGTAATATCAACAAAATGCAGTTAATAAAATACAGCCTTTAAACTTAAAATCATTGTCATCATTAATATAAAATAAACTCCTTCACTGCTGCGGATGCAGTGCAGCATGGCAGGAACAGGATGTAATGTAAACTTTACATCTTACAGAACCTAATTCAGGTCCTGAAATATGGGTCAGGAAAAATTATATATATATATATATAAAATATATATATATATATATATATATATATATATATAT
>BLSH010518377.1:65349-79465 GCA_018402905.1 Glandirana rugosa | reverse complement strand
CTGCAGGCTATCCGCTTTACCATCACAGAAAAAAATACAGGGGGGGGGGGGTAAATGCATATATTCTCATGGAGAAATTATTCTCATTTATTTTGAAGGCAAGGACAGATGAGAAATACGGGTATCAGACAACATTCACCTATGCATATTGATCCTGCCAGGACACTTCACCCCCTGGAAACAAAGAAATCTGTGAATTGAACACTACTGCTAATGACCCATGCAGTGAAACATAAGTCCATATACTGGACATCATGACCAGGGTTTTGGGCCGCAGGTTCACAGGAGTCTCTCTCCTTATCAATTAGGAAATAAGGGAAAACAGAGCAGGCCAGCACCACTTTGATTGCATTTTCAACATCCAACTGCATGCATGAAAGTAACATATGCCACAGTACAGATGACAAATGCACACTCCACAACTTGGTGGGCACAGCTCAGTTGATAATTAAATATCTTCTGCTTGTGGCTAAGTCTTTATGGGACACATTAAGTTCTGGGAATTTGGTGGCTATTTTGAAGAGTATCTAGCTACATTTCTGGATACAGGTAGGTTTAGCCTCTGGTGCAGCTGGTTTTAACCTGCAAAACTGGTCAGGCATACCCTAGCTGGCCTCCTGGCCCTCTCTCTTAATCATGAAAGACTCAGACTTGGACTGCTAAGCATTCCCCAGATAATTTTTATATGGCTAATATTACTTTCCATGTGCCTATGATTGGAACTCTAAGGCTACATTCACCCTGGCAATTAGAGCCAGTGCAAATTGTAGTGGTAGGAATCAGAGATCCTTGCTGTGGATCTCAGCGGGTAGGTGCGGTGGTGTGGAAGCTGGCCCCGTTCACAATAATGACAGGTCGCCAGTGGACGTAGCTATTCGCTGCTGTTTGCACAGTTATGGATTAGCTGCAGTAACTGCTGCTGGACGCACTAATCACTGGCTGTTCAAAGAACTGCAAATAGATGCGGCTGCTAGCAACCTGTCATTATTGTGAACGGGGCCAGCTTCCACACCAACCTGCTGAAAGCCACTGAGAACTGCAACAGGAATCATAAGATCCCTGCAGCTACAATTTGCTCTAATCACCTGTGTGAATGTAGCCTTAGCCTTATTGGCAGTTGCACCTTTTTGGATGCTTAACAAGGACTCCATCCTTATGCATTTTTTTGGCCTGCTTCTATATGTGGACTTGACACTGCATTCTTTATAAGCCGTATTGGAATTTGTCTTCTGTACTGGTATGAGGGAGGTTTAAACAGAACCACTATATGGAAAGTGTATTTTCTACAAGTGTTACATTTATAGAGCCTATCTTGGTGATGTCTAGTGGTGTCTAAGATTAATCCTCTCTGGAAACGTATGTCTCCTATGACAGTTGACAGCAAGAATGACAGTGCCCCTAGCAATCAGTGAGGGCGCCATGGGACAGTACAAATGGCACTGTGCTGTCTCTCTCTCTTCCCCAGGTTTCCATTGGCAACAGCATGGGGAGATCTGCATGGTAACGTCGCTCTATTGGTGCATTTGGGCCGGCTGTGGCAGCAGGAGGCTATAAATAGTGCTGTTTTCCCGCACCTGCAGCCGCCTGAAGAGGACTCCCAGCTGTGAGGACCGCAGCTCTAGCTTACCAGCATGGAAGAACTGCTCCAGCGTCTTATCCTCAAGGCGGAGAGTCGGGCGGTGCTAAGTGGCTCAGTAAATGCCTGGAGGACGATGGTCTGTCGGTCTCAGGCAATACAATTTCAGAGCACGCTCAGTTCAACCCTGTTGAAACTGAGCCTATTGAGGGTAATGGATCTCCGGCTCCACCTAGTGTCCCAAGTAGTGTTCGTCAGAGTGACAGGAGGAAAAGAATGAGGAGAGAAGATTATCCTTCTTCTTCTGTCAGAAATACAAAAAATAAGAAGTCACACTCTTTAAAACAAACCAGGAGAAGTACACCTCGGCCAGCTGCAGCGGGCACTTCCCAAAGGGTCAGTGAGGTGACCTCACCTGGGCATTTCAGCAGCGTGGACAGCAATCCTGGTGAGTTTTTGAATGCTAATTCACTTTCAGATTTGTATAAAGTAGTTGGTTCTTTAGCCAGCGTGCTTGCAAGCTTTCAAAATTCAAATGGTATTGGTTCAGTATGGAACGGTCGGTTTCCTGAGAATAATTTTAACCCTGCAGTTACCATTGATAATGCTGGAAATAATTCTCAAACTAGTTATGACAATACTTAATTTAATTCTACTGTCTCCACTAATCCTACTGTTTTTGCTAATCCTAATCAGTCTACTATTACATCAGAGATTAGGAATTCGGTACCGTTAATGAAGCCCCATATTTCTGAGCCTTGTTTTAAAGAGGCTCTCCCCTTGTGAAGTTTTCCCCCTTGGTTTCCACCAGTTCAATTCAATTAAAGAAAAGATTTGAAAGGGGGGATTACATCGATATTTTATCATTACTCCCCTCATCCAAAGAATTTTTGATAAAAGGTGATAAAAAATAGATGATAAAACTGAGGAGGATAGGAGAAGGGCAGTCCCCAGAAGCTTCCAGAACTGGTTCCAGGCATTCTGCATTTATGCCTCTGTTATGGGGGAGCATTTCCCAGAAAGATGTTCGGGTCTCTTCCAACATCCGTCCACCCTTCACTTCGTTAGGGTGTTAAAGATGTAGGCCTATGGCTGAACTTAATGTTGCCACATAAACCACAGTTTGCACCAAGGGTTCCTAATATTAATCAGCCTTCCTTTTCGTAAAGGAGTATGTTTCGCCTATAACATGCGCAGTGCAAATTCTTGTAAAATTGTAGATACAAACACGAACACTTGTTCTGCACTGGTGCACACCCAGCCTTTCGCTGCTATAAAAGCTCTTCGGTTTCCACACAGCCTCAGTCCAGAGATGTTAATGCAAAAGGCTCAGACGCCAGTGAAATTATCAAACATGCTGCCATGGTTAGATGGGTACCCAGACAGCAGGATGGTGGAGCTCCTTCGTAATGGTTTCCAGGTGGGTTTTCTAGTACCTTCATTTTCTGGTCAAGGTTGCCTTTTTGTTAAAAACTTACGTTCTGTCCTTTGTCACCCAGATATCGTGCAGGAAAATATAAATAAGGAATTAAAAGAGGGTAGGATTGCAGGCCCTTTCCCCCCCCCCCCCCTTTTCAAATTTCAAATTATCTCCTCTGGGGTTAGTTCCATGTTACCCCCATGGCCAATCCCTTAATGATGAGGTGTCTGAATTCGAAAACATCTGTAACTTATACGTCTTTTGACTAAGCATTATGCTTGCTAAGACGATTTGGCAAATCATCACTATTAGCGAAGGCCGATATAAAGTTGGCCATTCGACTGCTACACCTACACCCCCAGGGTTTCAGCTCATTTAGTTTTCATTTTAATGGCTCATTTTATTTTGACAAGTGTATGCCCATGGGGTTCTCCAAATCCTGTTTTTATTTTGAAGCTTTCTCCACTTTTTTACAATGTGTTTTATCAAAAGTAGCCCCTCCAGGCGGTATCATTCATTATCTGGATGATTTCTTATTTATAGGTCCTGCTGATATGGCCATTTGCGCTCACATGTTATCCTGTTTTTACAACCTTTGTACATTTTTTGGTATCCCCCTGGCTCAGAAAAAGACAGTTGGTCCTATTACAGTCATTGAATTCCTGGGCATTACCATAGATTCTGTGGCCATGGAATTCAGACTTCCGGGATCTAAGTTGTTTAGAATGAGGGCAATGATTGCATTATTTTTGTCAAAAAAGGATGTTTTTTTCTCAGAGACGTTCAATCATCATTAGGTCTTTTTACTTTTGCAGCTAGGGTTATCCCGGTAGCCAGAATATTCTCCCGGAGGTTTGCTCTTGTGACTAAAGGTCTCAAGTATCCTTTCTCCCATGTTTCGGTAACCCGCCAAATTAAGGAAGATCTAAAGGTCTGGGGCGAATTCTTAGTCAGCTTCAACGGTTCCACTATATGGCAACGCGACTTTATCAAAGACTTAGATATAGGCCTATATACTGATGCATCTGGCTCAATAGGTTTTGAAGCCTTCCTCGATGGTCATTGATGTGCTACCAATTGGCATGATTCGTGGAAGGTTCCTGAAATCCTGCATAATTTAATATTACCTATTTCCTGTTGTGGTCGCCATTTCAGCGTTATTATACACACAGACAAAAAGGAGTGTTTTTTGCCATAAATTGCCTTTCATCCAAATCTGAACTGGTAGTTAAATTACTCCATTATCTAGTGTTGCAATGCCTTAAGTATAATACTTGACTGAAAGCTAAACACATACCAGATATCACTAACGAGATTGCTGACTCACTATCCCGTTTACAGTTTTCAAGGTTTTGAGAGCTTGCTCCAGAGCCGGATCCAAAAGGTTATCATTGCCCAGATTTCCTCTGGTTCTTGATCTGGGATTGATCTCCAGGAACCTCAAGAATTCAGTCGCACCGAGGACTTGGGAGGAATACCTTCAAGCTTAGTCTAAATAGTGCTCTTTCTGTTACGACAACAATATTGACATTACTGAGATGAATTCTTATTCTGCCTTATGTTTTCTTTCATCAGTATTAAAAGTGAGATTAGGTCCAAGTTCAACTCAAAATGTCCTCTCAGGAGTTTCTTTCTTCTTAAAATTTTGTCCTTCATTTTTTCCTGTATCCCAGGTTCTCAAGGGTTTTTGTCCTTCATTTTTTCCTGTATCCCAGGTTCTCAAGGGTTTTAAGAGATCTCATGCAATTTTGGATACCAGACTTCCTATTTCTTTTTTGCTGTTCTAGAGACGGTTTGTTCTTCGCCTTTTGAGACATCTCTTTTCAGGTCTGCCTTTGTTCTGGCCTTTTTAGGTGCATTCAGGGCTGTTGAAATTACAGCACCTAATAACACAGCTTTGTCCCCTCTATTGTTTTCAGATATTTCAGTGGGTGACTCCTCACTTAAGATATTTTTACGTAGATCAAAAACAGATCAGTTCAATAGAGGTCGGATCATTACACTTCATCAATCTTCCATTCAGTCAATTTGCCCTGTCATTAGGATCTCTGAATACCTTTCATTTAGGCCTCGCTCTTCAGGTTCTTTCTTTATTCATCCCCATTTGTTGCCCTTAACAAGGTTTCAGTTCTCTGCCATTCTTGCATCCTGTTTTAAAAAACTGAAGTTGGATAGCCTTCAATTTTCAACCCATTCCTTTAGAATTGGTGAGGCCACAGAGGCTAGCCATTTGGGTTTCTCTTCCGATGATTTAAAGAAGTTGGGGCATTGGGATTGTAATAGTTATAGAATTTATGTTCATCCTGATCTCATCATTAACTAACTCTGCTTTGTTTTAGGTCCATCTATTCAAGTGGTTTGGATCATTGGCCAATCGTTTATTTTTTGGGCAAAAAGGAGAGCTGCTGACAGTATTTATACACTCAACTTAGGTTTGGATAAGAATAAGTTTCAAGTTTTATGGTCAGGAGTGAGAGGTTTGAGATGGAGGAACCTTAGAGAACATTTAATTTTTCTTTTAAATCAATGGCCTTCACCAGTGGTTGTAATTATTCACGCCGGGGGCAATGACCTGGGCAAAGTTAGAACATGGGAACTGTTGTGTGAAATAAAGAGAGACTTAGCTTCATTTAAGTTGCTCTTTCCTCACGCCATTATTGCATTTTCCAAGATGAAACCTAGACTTCTGTGGATGGCTTCAAGTAATCTCCGATATTTGCAAAAAATAAGGAAGCGTCTCAATAGAACAACTCTCTAATTTCATTAGGGGGAATGTCATATAGGCACTCTGATCTTGAAGGTTTTTTCTCTGTTTTTTATAGGCCTGATCTCGTTCATTTATCTGATTTTGCTTTAGACATATTTAATTTAGAGAGAGCCACGGCATTGGCGGGGGCCCTCAGCCACTCAGTTCCTGAGTGTCTGTGGCTGTTGGGTTGTCATCCAGTCTAGTTCTGGATGGACAAGGTCATATTATTATCTGGATATTGTTTCTGGTTGATCTATGCCTTTAATGCATGATCTATTCTGCTGTGATTTGATTTAATAAATTAAAGATGTATTGGGTTACCCCTTAAATAAATGCTGTGGCCAAATTTAGCCCATTAAACTTATTGATGTGTCTGCCTCTTTGTTTATGTTTAATTATGCTCCTTTGTGCTGTCCCATGATATATGGTGGCATTAGTGACACAATAATCATCTAAGCAGTGGGCATCATACAAATGCATTTGTGGTTATCACACTACTGGTGGATTGTGTTTTTCAGTGCAACGTATGACATGGGGAGCATCACTGGACACTTTGAAATTTTATAATTTCAACTAGCATTCATTCAGAGGGAATTTGGACAATTATTTCAGTCAGAGTACACATGTCCATTCATATGATTAGAATTGACTATACAGTTGATTACAGAAGTACATGAGATACACATATATTCATATATGAATGGTTTTGAGAAGAAGGAATAGAGAGAGGGAGATTGTTCATTGTTGTATGTTTGCATCTCTGTGTACAATTTTGGCCAAAATACTTTAGATTATGCTGTTTGTGTTTTTCAATAAAATGTGTATTGTTTTTATCACATGAATGGTTTTGCTGGATGATTTATGTATAAGACATTCTTAAATATGGGCGTCTTGGAGATTTTTTGGTAGTACAAGTTCCTCCCATGCTCCAAAGACATGCTGGTAGGTTAATTGGCTCCTGTCTAAATTATCCCTAGTATGTGAGCACGTATGAATGTGAGTTAGGGACCTTAGAGTGTAAGCTCCTTAGAGTGACTGATGTGAATGTACAATATATTTTTTTTTTTTTTAATGAAGATTTTTTATTGTTTTTTATCAGAAGTACAAAAATCAGAAAAAGAATCAGGAAGATAAATACCATTCTGATATAGGGTTACAGGGTAAACACAACAACGTGGATGGTAACAGTAAATACAGAAAATACAGAGGTTACCACTAACATTGGCTAGATAAAATTGCAGTATAGGAACCTTACTTAGCTTGTTAGTGGGTTAGTTACCCTCCGAGGGCGGGGGGGTTCCGCCCTGGGGGGGGGAAAGGGTGGGTGGTAGGGGGAATAGGAAAAGGGGGGGAATGGTCAGCCAAATGGGAATGTAAAATCTTAGTTTAATTAAACAGAAAATAATAAGACCGTATATAAGGGTAACATAGAGCGTGAGAAGTTCTTTTTCGAGGTCAGGTCTTTACTGGTACTCACAAGTTTATTGTGGGTCATGTCCACATATACCAGTTGGGGTTATTTAGATAGCAGGAGGCCTTTGGACTGCTTGTATTTGGACCATTTCCTGGTGAATCTTGTCCGGTTGAGTGAGTCCGAGATTGCCAGGTCCAGTTTTTCCAATTTGTATAAATTGCCCAAGTCTGACTGTACAACTTTCAGTGTGGGGGGAGTCGTGGAGGTCCAGGTCCTCAATATCACTCTCCTTCCCACCATATAGCATGTAGAGAGCCAGGGTTTATTGCCCTGGAGCAAATTCCTCAGGGTCTTGTTCGCCTCTTTCATTAGGGGTTCGAAGGCCCCAAAAAGCAGCAGGTAGCTGTTTCCGTGTGGTGGGACTCCTGTTATCTCGGCGGCTAATATTTCCACTTTGGACCAGAACCGTGAGATGTGCGGGCATGTCCAGAGCCTGTGGAGCAGGGAAGGTTTGGGGGATTTGCATAGAGGGCAATTGGTTCCCTCCGGATGGTCAGGTAGACGGAGATAGGGGATGTAAGCCTGCTGGGCTATCTTGAACTGTTGTTCCCTCCAGAATTCGTTTGAGATATAGGCACAGGTGGTGTTGTAACCCTTGAGTATATGTTCGCTGGCAGTTGGAGACTCTAATACATGGTTCCAGGCCTTGAAGGTCCTAAGGTCCGGCGGGATCTTAGGGACCTGGAGAAGGGGTTTGTAGATTTCCGAGATTTTATGGTTCTTGGCGAGGACCAAACGATCGAGGATGGAGGTTTTGGTTCTGTCAGCTCTCGTTGTGCATTGGCTGATGGCGAAGCTGACCGCTTGGTGAATATACAAGCTGTGGTGTGGAGGGAGGGCAAAGTCATTGCATACTTGGTTTGGTGGGAGTGGTCGACCCGTGGAGTCCTTGAATAGTTGGGCAAATCTGAGGAGGCCTTTGGAGGTCCAAGAAGAATAAATGTGTTGGTGGGTGTCTTGAGGAAATAAGGGGTGGCCTCGGATTGGCAGCGCTTTGGAGTATCTCGGGGAGGTCCCCACTATTTTGCAGGATTCTCTCCAGGCCACTATAGTGTCTCTGATGAGTATATTGTGTTTCAGGTGTGATGGGATATCTTTGGTTTGGCAATGCAGTAGTGCTGCTAGATGGTGGGGGTGGGCCATTTGTGATTCCAGGTCCAGGTTAGAATACCTGGAAGTTCTCGTAATCCAATCCAGACCTACTCTCAGGAGACAGGAAATGTTATACAGCCTAATGTTAGGGAGACTGGTACCCCCCATGTGTTTGGGGAGGAACAGCTTGTGTATGGAAATGCGGGGTTTTCTTTTTTTCCATATGAAGGCAGATATGGCTTTATTCAATCTTGTGACATCGGTGTGTTTCAGGAGCATTGGGACTGTTTGGAGGGGGTAGAGTATTTTTGGGAAGCTGTTCATCTTATAAAGATGGCATCTCCCAAAAAAAAAGAGAGAGGGAGTTTTGACCAATTATCCAGCTCTGATATGATCTTATTGATAGTAGGGGTGAAATTTAGTGTGTAGATGGATGAAGGGGTCTTACCTATGTTGATTCCCAAGTATTTTATGTGGCTATTTGTGACTTTGAAAGGTATGTGGGGCGCCCAATCTGGAGGGCGGGAGTGAAAAAGGGGAAGGACCTCACTCTTGGTAAAATTGATGCGCAGACCTGAGAGTGTCCTAGAAGAGGTGAAAATGTCCTGTAGTAGATGGCGAGATAGCGGCTCTAAAACTATGTTAAAAAGAAGGGGGGGCAATGGGCAACCCTGTCTTGTGCCTTTATAGAGTCTGATGGGGCTGGAGAGGTGACCTGCTGCTACAACTATTGCCTCGGGCGCCGAGTACATTTCTCTTACGAGGTGCAGAAAAGGTCCCAAGAAGCCCATTTTTGTGAGAACCATATCTAGCCATTGGAAACTTATGTTGTCGAAGGCCTTCTCGGTGTCTAGGGTTAGTATGGCCTTCTCTCTGGCGGGGTCATCTTTGGCTCTCTCCAGCACCATCAGCACTCTTCTAATATTGGACGTGGCCGACCTTCCCTTGGTGAACCCTGACTGCGCTGGATGTATAATGGTCGGCATTATGTCAGCTAGCCTATTTGCTATAATTTTGGATAGTAGTTTGGAGTCCAGATTTAAAAGAGATATCGGGCGGTATGAGCTCAGGTCTGTGGGATCTTTGTCCTTTTTATGGATCAGCTTTATGTGGGCTCGAAACCCCGAGGGAAGGTATTTGTTGCCCTGTAATATTTCCTGGTAAACAGCTTGGAGAGGGGCAACTAACGTGTCCACTGCTAGTCTGTAGAAGTCTGGGGTAAAGCCATCTGGGCCTGGGGCTTTTCCTGGGGTGAGGGACATGATGGCATTGCGGATCTCCTGATGGGTGATGGGGGCATTGAGTTGAGCCAGTTGGTCATTATCTACCCTGGGGAGGTCGGTGTCACTTAAGAAGGCTGCCGCCGCTTGCTTATTTATCGGGTCTAAGCCATAGAGGGTGGTGTAGAACTGCTCTAAAACTCAGTTTATGTCTTTTGGGGATGTTGCATATTCACCCGAGGCTGATTCAATTTCGTTATGTGTGTGGGGGAGTAGGGTCCTCTGCATAAGCTTTCTAGGAGTCTACCAGGTTTGTTGCCATACTTGTGGTATCTTAGATCTTGTGTTGATTTAAAGAGACGCTCCTGTGCTGCTGCCCTATGGTCAAAACGGGATTTGGCACGTTTCAGGAGAGTCTATTGGTTTTCGTGTTATTTTGTGCAAGTGTCAGCTGGGCCTGTCTAAGTTCTCTACTGGATTCGTGGTAGTTTTTTTGGATTTGTCTTTTGTAGCCCGCTACATAAGAGATGATCCTGCCACGCAAGACAGCTTTTCCGGTTTCCCAGAATAGGTTCGGGTTCGAGGTGTGTGCGTTGTTTGTGAGGGCAAAATCCGCCCACGTATCCCTGATTATTTTCTGAAGGGTTTTGTCTTTTGCAAGGTAATTTGGGAAGCGCCACATGGGGGTAGCAGTCCGTTGGGTAATACCGGGGAGAGTTATTGTAATTAGGGAATGATCAGAGATTGCTATGCTTTCTATCTTTGGGTCAGAGGCAAGCGGGAGAAGAAGATGGTTGAGAAGGGCATAATCGATTCTGGATAGAGAGTCGTGGGGGGGAGAGAAGAAGGTGAAATCCCTCACATCTGGATTGGCCAGTCTCCAGAAGTCTGTGAGTTTCATGCTGTCCATGAACTGACCCAGGGGGGTGGGAGTAGGAGACGTCACGAGGCTCGGGGGCTTGTCTCGCTTTTAGGACCTGTCTTCTGCTGGGTTTATGACCTGGTTGAAATCACCTGCTATTAAATGGGGCAGGTGCATGTGGGGGGCAATATGGGATGCTAGGTCTTGGAAGAAGATTTTGGTGGGAGGATTTGGGGCATACACGTTTGTCAAGGCCCATGTCTTGGTGGGGGATGATAGGGTCAATGTGATATATCTGCCTGCGGGGTCTAAGTGGACTGATTCCACTTTGCACTGGAGATTCCTGTGTAATAGCACTATGACCCCTGCCTTTCCTTTCACTGCCGGGGATCCCTCAACCTGGCCCACCCATAATTTTTGCATGCGCCCAAAATCAGTGGCCGTGAGATGGGTCTCCTGCAACAGGGCTATGTCCGTTCTTAGCCTTTTAAGGTGACGTAAAATGGCTAACCGTTTACAGGGTGAGCGTAGTCCCTTTACATTCCAAGAAACGATTTTAGTCCCCATGTCTAAATGAGGTTATATCTCTTGGGCAGGTGTATCTGGTATACAATGTGCATAGGTAGTATAAGCGTGGGGGAGTACTCTGTGTATTATAGAGTAGAAGGTGTATGAGAGGCATGACCGGGGGGTAAGGGTATGGAGAGTAGAAATGGATTTGGATAGGGAGAAGAACTGGGCCTACTACCAAGCTTTGGTAGTAGATAACCGTGTGGAGACCGAACTTCGCTTTTTTCCACATGTGAACTTCCTCAAATGAACAGCATTACTCGGGCTAGTTCACGTGGTGAGCACTCTGGTTAGGAGATTGAGGTATGGTGCTGCAGACTCCGCTCCTAAACAGCAATGTTTTACGTGGGGTCTACTTGACCCTTGTTGCGGAGACTAGTAATGAACAGCGCTTATAGGACCGGTCTGGTGGCAGACGTTCAAAGGAAAAAAAAACAAAAAAAAACCCATCAACAGCAGTAAAAACAATGAAACTTGACGGGGAGCTTCTAACTGCAATCATAACTTTAAACATGAACTCACATATCCCGGGTCCGAATAGCCGGGTACTGCCCCGACAGTCGCTGGGACCAATTGAAGGTAGTAGGCGTATAAGGTCACTTCAAGGGCCGCTGTCCTTTTCATATGAGTGTAAGAACTGGTGATTCTATTAGGATTTTGGTCCACGGCTTGAGGAGTCGTTCAGGCGCAGTCTTTTGGCAGGATCCTTCCTGGGGCTTCGTTGTTCCCTCGGGCCTGCGAGGTGTGGAGGAAGCGGGGGTGCAGTAGTGTCCATAGGAATGTGCATTTGCGAGTGCAAGTACTGCAGGGCTTCATCTGGATCTGAGAAGGAGTGTGGGTTCCCCTTGTGGTCAGAGAATTTCAGAATTGCCGGGAAGGTGAGGGTGAATTTAACTTTCTTTTCAAACAGCAGAGCGCAGATGGGTTGGAAAGCTTTGCGTTTTTTTGAAACCTCTTGAGAATAATCAGTGAAGATAAGTAGCTTGTGGCCATCCACATGAAGGGCTTTTGCATTGCGGAAAGAACGGAGAATATTATTTTTGTCTGCGTAGTTAAGATAGCGGGCAATCACCGGGCGTGGGGTCCTGCGATCGTTTGAAGGGGCGTCCATTCTGTGTGCCCTTTCCACCGTACAGGGACCAGTTATGCCCAGGGCAGCTGGTATGCGATTGGTGCATAGATCAATCAATGCCTCCTGATGGACTGTTCTGACAGACCAATCACCCGCAGATTATTCCTTCTGCTGCGATTTTCTAAATCGTCAATTTTATTGAGTAGGTACTGCTGCGTCTGTTTCATTTGCTGAGTGTCCGAGAATGAGGCCTGAACATCATCCTCAATGTCAGACACTCTGGTTTCCAACTCACCAATCCGTCTGGTGTGTTCCCCCAGCTCTTTCCTGAGCTGGGAGATTCCTGCCGCCACTGCCCGATCCACAGCAGCGGTGATGGACGGGGTCAGGAGGGCGGCCTCTGCCTGAGCCAGTCCCTCGTATTGAGTCTCCATCTGCGGGGGGGTGGATGGCTGGGGCTGCCCCGTGAGGTGAGGCTCCGTATTCTGGCCTGGCGGCTGTGAGGGAGAGCTCTCCGCCATCTTGGCTGTCAGCAGGCCCGCTGTGTCCTGGCTGGAGCGCTGTGATGCGGAACCGTGGACAACGAATCTGTCCATCCGCCGTGGAACCCGCACACTAGTAGCGGTGTGTGGGAGAGAGTCCGGTGACTTAGGGTGAGTGGAGTGAGGCTTTGTATGCTGCGGTGCCCGGAGCCGCCGTTCCTCGCTCCCTCACATGTGGCGCCGGAACCGGAGGTACAATATATTTTTAAAGCACTGTGTAAATTGTCAGTGCTATATAAACACCTGTAATAAGTAATAAATATACAAGGATAAATTCCCCTTAATACCCATGACTGGTAAAAATAACTGAAGCTCTTTATTCCCATGCCTCCTATTTCTCATCCTTACATTATAATTTATATTATAAAGGTTTTCTCTTGAGGTATTCTTTGCATTAATACACTGTATTTCTTCTTTATAATGCACTGGTTATAGCCTGGCTCATGGGCTCTCCTATCTACCTTAACCACAGCCCAAAATGGGTTCATCTAAGAGCATGGCCAGCCAAAACACTCCAATACAGGAAAGACGCAGACAATCATGCCACTCAGGATCTCCCTTATATATGGCACAAGACATCATCATGGGATCGCAACACCACCAGACTTATTGCTTTTAATTCTTATATATAGGGTTACACCCGCTAACCCCTCTATGAGTTTGTGAATATTTATAGTACCATGTTGTATTTTGTACCATGTTTCTATTGTTCATATTGTTATGTTCATATTTATTCGTTCTTGTGAAGCCAGGTGTACTTATGCCCCTGATGAAGAATGATACTCGAAATGCGTCAAAAAGCTTCTACATCAAGACTGTTATACTTGAACCTATAAAAGTTGTATATGGGGTCCTGTTCCCCTACGACCTAAGCCTACAGTGTATGTTTTGAGATATGGTTTTATGCTCTGCGATAAAGATGTAATAAGCTGTTTTTATATATATTTTCTGTTTTTGAATTCTTCTGTTATTTTTCCCTTTCATTTTCTCCTTTTCATTCCTTTTGAGCTTTAAACATTTTTTTAAATCTCTTTCTGCGTCCCTTTGTGAAGTTATCGAATAAAGTACTTTACTTGTCACTAGAGTTGAGCGAACTTCTAGAAGTCCGGGTTCTGCTGGTTCGGCAGAACTTCGGGACAAAGTCCGGGTTCGGGTCCGGACAGAACCCGAACTTTGTCCCGGACCCCGAACCCCATTGAAATCAATGGAGACCCGGACTTTTAGGTACAAAAAGTGCTGTAAAATAGTCCTGGAAGGTCCTAGAGGTCTGCAAAAGGAAGGAAATGTGGGTAAGGGTGGGACAAGTGACCTACAAAGAAATGGGGACAGGGAAATAACTTTAATATTTTTAAAAAAATAAAAACATAAAAAATGCAAAAATGGAGATCATCTTCAAAATGGGTCTGAAAAGTATTAATTAACATTAGAGGCCATAGAACTGTTCTAAAATCATCTTCAAACTGTGTCAAAAAAGTATAAATAAGCCGGGAGTACCCATATCACTGTTCTGCAAAATGTGTGTATCACTTTAAAGCAAAC
>BLSH010518377.1:42099-63179 GCA_018402905.1 Glandirana rugosa | reverse complement strand
CCGGACCCGAACCCGGACTTTTTTTGAAAAGTCCGGGTCCGGGTCCGGGCCCCGGACACCCCAAAGTTCGGTACGGACCCGAACTTTACAGTCCGGGTTCGCTCAACTCTACTTGTCACTTATTTCTGGATGTGACCCTGGTGGTACAGAGGATTCCCCTTTGGTGTCAGGGAAGCTAACCCTTTTGTCAGCTCTGAAAATAGAGCCCTTCTAACTGTCCACACAATTCCTGTTAAAGTGATTGTAAGTGAGCACCTTGTAAAACAATCCATTCAGTCTATAATAGAAATGAAAGGCAAAATATTTGTGTATAGCTATTAAAAAAACATTATATATAATTGTTTGTTCCCTTTTTTATAAGCGATCATTTTCCCTCTGTCCCCTCTGGGGGGAGGGGGGGGCAGCAGCACCCTGAGCTTCCCAGTGAAAACTGCCCAGTAGGGCCAGTTTTAAATAGGAAAACAGAGGGGCTGGCAGGAACACCAGGGATTTCACACGAAGGAAGAAATACAAAGAGAACAGGAGACTTTTTCATACAAGTACATGGTACAGTGACACATATCAGGAATATGAAATGTTGGGGTAACAAATATCCTAAAATTTGACCTTTCCCAATTATACTTTGGAATCATACTAATGCTTTCACCCAGAATTTTAAAGCAATGTGTTCCTGTCTGGTTGAATAAAGTTGGATGATAGAGCGATACCATCTCAGTTTGGCTATTTGTTTTCTTTATAACCATTGGACAGTGCAAAAGCTGGATGAAGATTTTGTTGCCCAAACAAATATCTTTTAAAGATCACTCTCTTGTGAATAAATATCCCAACAATCTGATCGAGAATTCTTATTGGAAAGCCAAGAACCTATCTCAAACTTATGGCCTAAAACCCTCCACTAGAAAACAAACTGAAACAGAAAACTATCACAGTGCCATCGGTCTAATATTGAAAAAACCTTGGCATATCTTAATGACTGATACCTTTTTAAGGCAAAATCTGTCAACCAAACTAAATTTGCTAATTCATTAGGCAAGGATGCTCAGAAACATAAAGACTCTCAGCCTTGTCTATGCGAGTAACCCCAAAATAATTTCTATGAATAAGGGTGTGAGTTTCAAATGTGGGAACAAAAAGTGTCTCTGCTGTATGACTATTACAAATGAGACATATAATCAACAGCGATGGAATGCCCTCAGCTATTAGGACAGCTGTGCTTTGGAGTATATAATATATGTAGTTCAGTGCCCATGTAAGCTGCAATATGGGGGCAGAACAAACCTTTAGAAATTGACTCAACAAATATTGGTTCAACACCACAGCAGGCTGCAAAGGCAACAGTATATCTCACCACTATGGAGAACAACTACAATCAATTAACAGCTGCAGTCATCGAGCAAGGGTCTTTTTCAATCCATTAGAATTATTTTTATATAAATTCTTTAATTTGCACAGAAACAGCCTTACAATTCCACAGATCAATAGTTCACAACCATGACAACATTTAATATGAAGCACGCTAATCACATGATTAACAAGACTTGTCCATTATAACTGTTTTTTTTTTAAACTCTGTCAATGGGAGACATTCTGGATTTTTCAACTTAATACTCTCACCCTAGACGACTAGAATGAAACCATTGAGACCGTTTAATGCCAACCAAAAAAGCAAGGGGATCATGGTTCCTTTCATGTTTCTATTAGTGCTATTATTACCATGATATATATATACATATACTTTCCATCCACTGTAGTCATAACTCTGGCTACAATACTCCTGTATATGGTCAAAATGACACCCCATCCCAGTCGTTTGCTACCTAACCCTTTTCACCTCTCGCTATTACATTTCTGTATAAGGCTACAGTTTTATTTACATTTTTGTACCATAACCACTAGTTCTATCCTCACTCAAGAACTCCCCGTCACTGCCTACACATTCTGCCATTCAATAGTCCATATACTTCTGCATAAGCCTTTTTTTGAAACGTTGCCTTTCTTAGTGCTTAGTGCTATTATAGTTTGCATTCCACTTCTCATTGCTAAGCTGTCTGCCTTTATTTTAATCCATGACCCTGTCATACATTATGTGATCTGATTTTACAGTCTCATGGTACCTAGTGCTATCAACTATATAGTACAAGGGTCTGCCTGATTTGATACAAACGGAATGGCTTCTTTCAGCTTGTTCTCCTATTTTATAAAGTTGGTAAATCTAAAGGAGATTGTATAAAAATTGTACAATCAGATTGTATAGTGTATGGCCAGCTTTAGTGCCACAACTAATACTGTTTTGTAATTCACTTCTCATCTCTCACCTTCCAGCAGTTTATTTTTATCCCAGTCCAGCTCCTCACATCGGACACAGAGGTTGATTTACTAAAACTGGAGAATGTAAATTCTGATGCAGCTCTGCATATTAACCAATCAGCTTTCATGTTTTGTTTTTGTCAAAGCTTAATTGAACAAGCTGAAGTTAGAAGCTGATTGGCTATCATGCACAGCTGCACAATATTTAGCACTCTCCAGTTTTAGTAAATCAACCCTACAATGCTTGTCTACATGGTGTCAATCAAACTGCTTAAAGCACACTCCCAACTCCACCTTCTGTACTCGGTACCATTTCCTCTTACTTCCCCAATTAAATCCACCAGTTAGGCTAGGTTTCCACTAGTACTTTGGGACTACTTTTTCCCCCACTTTTGGGACTGCAAAGTCGCATGACATGCGACTTCAAGTTGCAGCAACTTCAAAGTAGTCCCTGCACTACTTTGGTCTGACTTTGATGTGACTTGAGGTCCATAAACCTCAAGAATACACAGGCATTGCTTCAAGTCACATCAAAATTGTGGCAAAAATCCTATGAAACCTAGACTTAGACATAATGGATGCTGCCAGACAGGCACTCTGTGCTGTCATTATTTGGATGCCTGACCTCTGCTGACTTCTATTTTATTGTTCAGTATTGTTACACTGTTTGATTTTACTTCTACTCATCTGGATACATCGGGGATGATTTACCAAGGGGAAATTGAGAGTTCACTACTTTAAAAGTGCAGTTGCACTCTGCAAAGGAAATTTTTCCTACAGCTTAGTGAATGTGGTGAAGCTTCACTCTGCAAAGAATACCCAATCACATGCAAGGACAATGAAAAAACACAAAACAAACATTTTGCTTGCACATGATTGGATGGTGGAAGACAGCAGACCTTTATCTCATTTACTAAGCTCTGGAGAAAATTTCCTTGCAGAGTGCAACATGCAAATTAAACAGTCTATTTGTAAATCAACCTTTTCATATGATTGTTCTATATTCTTACTACCCATCTGGATACACTGTTTCTACTTTTCATATGACTCTCATGATCTCATCTATCCGGTAATACATACCAATCCCTTTCCATTGATGCCATTATAACAAACCTTTCTCCATTCCTTCTGTTCCTACACACTGATATTTCCGGTGCATTATACATTATTCTCAGTACATGAATCATTTATTTCCACTAGATTCTTTGTTTCCCACAATTACCTGTCCAATATTATCTTCAATCATTGCCAGTGTATAAGGTATAAAGTGCATTTCTTTTTTATATGTTTGTTTTTATACCTTTGAGGCTATATAAACACTGCAAATATCACTATGCTGTCTGGCAACGTATGTGTACTGTTCCATCATATTGTGGAGAAACTTTACCCCTGGACATAAAATTACATTCACACTATCATTTTTCTTGTAACATAATAAAAAACAACATACTAACTAATCTGTGGTGTGCAGTGTTGTCTTCCCTGCATCCAAAGTCCTCTATGTGCTGTCCACTCTCCATGCTTCCATCTTGCAGCTCCTTGTTGTGACTTCTTCTATGCACATATGGTATCTGCCAGGTATTTGGACCTAGTAAAACCAGTGGCATATCTGCATTAAGGTGAGAATCCCACAAGGGTGCAAACATGCTGTAGGTCTCTCCCAAGTCCCAATACAGAGACAAGCGCCATGTCTGTGCATGCAAGGGATCTTATGGTGCACATGCGCACTTTAGTGAAATAATACCTCCTGGGATGTGTAGGAGGGGTACACAAGAATATGTAACATCATAAATTCACACACCTATAAACACAAATGCACATAAGTAGGGTGCTTGCATATGCAGTTCAGAAAGCAGGTTCTGTGAAATGTGTGACACAGCAGTGCCTCTAACCGCTTCCCGCCCGGCATATAGACAAATGACGTCTGGGCGGGTGTTATGTTATCCTGACTGGATGTCTATTTACGTCCTCAGGATAACCCGTGATTGCGCGTCCGCGGGGGTGCGCATCATTGCGATCAGTGGTACCGCATTACTGATCGAGGTAAAAGGCTTCCATCGGAAGCTTTTTACCATGTGATCAGCCATGACCAATCACGGCTGATCACAGTGTAAACAGGAAGAGCCGTTTATCGTCTTTTCCTCTACTCAGGTCTGCAGAGCCAATCGGCTGCTCTGCTGATGGGGGGTGGGGGGCTGCGCTGAACGTTTATCAGTGCAGCCCCCCTCAGGATCGCCACACTGGACCACCAGGGAGCCGATCAGGACCACCAGAAAGACCCCCCCAGGGACCACCATCAGGAGGCCACCCAGGACCACCAGGGAGACAATCAGGAGGCCGTCCAGGGACCACCAGGCAGCCCACCCTAGACCACCAGGTAAGATGGATACTGAGCACTGTAGGGATAGCACTGTGCCCATATGTGATGCCTGCCAGTGCCATCCCTAATAGTAGTATATGTACCAGTGCCCACCTGTGCCACCTATCAGTGTCCAGCAGTGCCACCTATCAGTGCCCATCAGTGCTCAGTGCCACCTATCAGTGCCCATCAGTGCCACCTATGAGTGCCCATCAGTGCCGCATATCAGTGCCACCTATCTGTGCTGTCAGTGCTGCTTATCAATGCCGCCTATCAGTGCTGCATATATGTGCCTCATCATCAGTGCCACCTTATCAGTGCCACCTCATCAGTGCCTGTTAGTGTAGCCTCATCAGTGCCCATCAGTGAAGGAGAAAATGTACTTATACAAGATTTTGTGACAGAAACAAAGAAAAAGTTTTTTTTTTTTCAAAATTTTCGGTCTTTTTTTTTATTTGTAGCGCAAAAAATAAAAAACGCAGAGGTGATCAAATACCACCAAAAGAAAGCTCTATTTGTGGGAACAAAATGATGAAAACCTAGTTTTGGTACAGCTTCGCATGACCGAGTAATCATCATTCAAATTGCAACAGCGCTGAAAGCTGAAAATTGGCCTGGGCGGGAAGTGTTCTAAGTGCCTGGTATTGAAGTGGTTAGACAGGGCATAGTATATACATGAGACAGAATTCAAGGATGTAAACGTATGGGAATCTTTACAAAGTAAGCTTACAAACATCAAGATCTTTTAGAGTAATAGGAGTAGGCTAGAAATAACTGAAATACAATGCGGAAATTCATATATTATTTTACATTTTAACCAAAGGTGCTTGCCATTAAATCACGTACCTGGTACGTCATTTGACTTCAAGTGGCTGTACCAGGGCGATGCCTGCACCAGGCATCACCCAGGTACTGCACAAATAGAGATGACACACCCTCACCACAATATTGAATCTCTAATACCTGCGCCTAGTGTTAATATTCATTAAATCATGTTCCTTCAATATTGCTCATTAAATGATATTACAAGCTGCTACCATAAATAATATAATACCAACATAAAGCATAAGTCAAACTATTCAGAGCATACTGAATCAGAATTAACATATGTAGTAGCGCTCATGAAAAGATAAATCAGTCCGTAGTAACAGTCCTTCTCATAATAAGCCCAATGAATGCCTTTCGGATGATCCACTAATTTGCAGAGTATAGTCAAAAATCCACCTCGTGCAATGGAAACAAAAAAGTGATTCCCTTCACCCGTAGATGGACTCCTACCAATAATGTATGCCTGTCACTCTCGTATACAGGCTAACTCGCTTTTTGTGCTTCTTAATGCACCTCTCCAGTTAGATCTCCAGTCCTCTCCGTTACTGGTTCTGGTACAGATGTGGTGACTGCATTTGTTTCCTTTTGTCGGGTTAAAAACATTTGTAGCAATTGCAGAAAATACCCTCAGTTCCACAGTTGAGTTCCTGTGAAACCCAATCCCACTTCATAGCTTTCTCTTTGAAGACTTTGCTGTTTGTTTCACCTTTCTTCTCACACTGATTTCTTAATGGGAGGTCTGCACTCATGGATTTTTGACTATACTCTGCAAATTAGTGGATCATCCGAAAGGCATTCATTGGGCTTATTATGAGAAGGACTGTTACTACGGACTGATTTATCTTTTCATGAGCGCTACTACATATGTTAATTCTGATTCAGTATCACCCAGGTACTGTTTTTTAGAGTCGATGGTCGGCTCTTTTGTAATAACAATCGGAGAGGCTAACTAGCCACTTTGTTTTTATTACAAGCTGCAGGAGGTGACACCCCCCCCCCCCTGCCGCCTTCTGTGGCCCCCTCTGCTCTTCCGTTCCACCCAGAGACCCAAGCTACTAGCCGGAATGTCCACCAGCTAGTTGAAGACACAAAGAAAGCTGGAATCGGCTTTGATCTGGTTGCCGTTATGGTAACCTGTAAGCGATGACATCACTTCCAGTTTACCGGCATCTTAACGGTGCCATTTTCTGAAAATCTAAAGTATTCAAAAATGCCAATCTTGCCATTTTTAATGCTTTCAAGGAGGGATCCCTGCATAAAGAGTACCTGGCACACGCATGTTTACTTGTGACATCAATAAAAAAGAATAAAAAAAAAAAATTAAAGCAACAGTGTAAAAATAAAAAAATAAGAAATTAGTAATTAAAAAAAAAGTGCTCCTGTCCCCCTGTGCTAGCACGCAAAGGTGTACGGGTGTGTCGGTCCCGCACGCACACAAACCGTGATCGTCCCACACATGTGAAGTATAGCCGCGAACGTCGGATCATGGGCAGTAATTTTAGCACTAGACCTCCTCTATACGTCTAAAGTGGTAACCTGTAAAGGCTTTTAAAATGTCACCTATGGAAAGTAAAATTTACATCATTTGTCACCTTTGTGCGGGCGTGCGCAATTTTAAAGCGTGACATGTTAGCTATCTATTTCCTCGGTGTGGCATCATATTTTATATTTTTTAAAAAATGGGTTATGTATTTTTTTTTTTGCATTAAGATTTAAAAAAGTGAATTTTTTTCCCCAAAAACTGCGTTTGAAAAAATGCAAATACCATGTGACATAAAAAATTAAAACATTACAAAACCCATCAATTTATTCTCTAGGGCCTCTGCTGTAAAAATATATATAATGTTTGGGGGTTCAACGTCTAACTAATTTTCTAGCAAAAAAAAAAACTAATTTTCACATGGAAACCAAATGTGCCAGAAAATGCCCAGTCTTCAAGTGGTTAACTCTAAGCTGATGAGATGTAAAGATTTTTAAAATGTCGCCTATGAAAAATGTTGAAGTCTGTTGCCATTTTGCTGCCACGCAATTCTAAATTGCAACTTTAATTTATGGATTCTCTGCTTTCACAAAATGTAACACTGAATTTAACTAGTAAAAACAGGCAGCTGTTGCCATTTTCTTTTCTTCAGTTTTCATAGAGGACCAACAGTTTTACTCTTCATTTAACAGAAGCCTCAAGAACTAGGATACCCCTATTCTCTGGATCATCACAGGTGACCTTGCCAACATGGTCCTTCAAACAGCTATGATACCACCTGTATAGCTCAAGGGATTTTGTCATTGTGCAAGACCCACCACTAGATCAAAGTAGGAACACTTTTAGGGCAGATTTTTCAGTGCTATTATACTACACTACAATAATACTACAGGTATATGAATGTAACACAAATACATTTAATAGTGTGCTTGGTTTTCAACCCCATTAAGGCAATGGCTTGTGGTGGGTACATTTAGCTAGAGAGATATTGATTTAAAGTTGGCATCTGCCTTATACTAATGAATCAGTTTTGGAACGACTGATCCTTTAATATGAACCTTGTTATTTTCATGTAAAGACCAAAGCTACAGGTTGGATTTTACAGAGGGAAGTACATGCTCTACTTTATGCGTAAGTTAGAAATCTGGAAATATAATTGAACGAAGAAAAAGCTGAAAAAGAATCCCCATTAAATGCAGAACTCTACAGAACTCTAAAATATATTAGACATCGGGCACTATGTGCAGCTTTTAACATGAAAAGCAGATTCTCTGAATTCCTTGTATTTTAAAGAACATTGCTTTTCTTAAAACCAGATCTTTTTTATTTTGTCTGCACCCCATTCATTGTGCTTCATGATTCTGCTACAAAAGAAAATCCAGCTAAAAATAAGTTGATAGATTGCATAGTATTTCCCGAGGTCACTCAGGATGGTGCACAGCCTTCTCGTTGAATCTTTTTTACAAGCAGTCTTTTAAAATATTGTGAATGTCACAAGAGGTGCCATCATTTTTGATGTATAATTTATAGCAGCTGATAATAAAATAGTTGAGATCTGAGGGTTTTGCTTCTCAGCAGAGTTGGGAAATAAGAAACTGTAGATAACAGGAGGATGAAAAGTTTCAAAGAGCACCAAAATACATTGTGCTATTGTGGCTTATTCTCTGGTAGATGTTATTATCTTAAAGATTCTGTGTGATACTATACATACTGCTCAAACCATTAACACTTCAGAATAGGTGTGATAAAGCCAGTGGTATATTGTAGCTAAGATATATATTTGAAACTTAAAGGAGAAGTGTGGAATATCAAAAAAACAAAGATACATACTCGCCTATATGGCTGCAGCATCGGTCGAGTGCTGCAGCTGTCCCCTGCGGCTCTAAGACTGAGAACAGAGCAATCACATGACCGTTGATCACTCAGGTCTCAGGATTCAGTAAACAGAGAGCCCTCTCTGCTTTGCCCCTCCAGCGCTCACTGAAGCACTGAGCTGTGAAGGGGTGGAAGTGGTTGGCTTAGGCTCTCAGCAGCGTGCTGAGAGGCTGAGCCAGCTGCGGGGCAAGCATCTAGGTTGATCCCAACAGTAAAGTCGGGATCCTTGCAGAGCTTGGACCACCTCTGTGACATCAGATGACAGCAGGCTTTAGCCCCCTGTCTGCTGAACCTGGGCCAAAGGAGAGCAGAAATAAGTGCACTCCTTGACCCACATGAGAATTTTGGCTAAGAAAGTTTTGTCCACACTTCTCGTTTAATGATTAACCATTTCAGCCACTGTTGGGTCCCTGGCACACAGGCATAGGTGATATATATGTGTGCAAATGCATTATCTCATCTGTATAAGGTGCCACATAGCCATCATTTTACAGGATTGGGCAGTAAAAAAAGATTGGTCTTTTCCTGACTGTGGGATGTCCTGGATGAAGACGAGAGTGACAGCACTGTGACTGCAGGGCACCTTGCTCAGGGGGGCACGGCCATGACACCCTGTACTTACAGTGTTTCCTGGTTAAATGACACAAGATAGAAAAAAAGTACTGAGCAGGACAGCTTCTAGTGATATCTGCAGACAGAGCTTTTTTTCAGTAATAAAAAAAAAAACCTCTAGGGGGAAATTTCAAGAAAATTAGTCTAGAGTTTGGCTGGGAGAAGCATAACTGTGATGTTAGATGCTGTATGAATTAAATTACCTAGTGCCCTGCTTTAAACTGCAATAGTGTGCTGTTTGGCCTAGGCTCTTTCACATTGCTCTGCTCTGGAGTTATATTATGTGTCAACCTCTGTTGAAATAACCAGTGGGCAGTGTCAGACGTTTTACATGCCTTAAAGTAGTTGTAAACCTAAACATTCTTACCTTAATGCATTCTTTGCATTAGGGTAAAAAATGTTTAGGTGTCAGCATCGCCCCTCACCCCCCCCCCTTTTACTTACCTAAGCCCCCATTCAATCCAGTGCCCTGCATGTTTTTAGCTCTTCTCTCACCTCACTTCTGGGTCTCGCTGGCTTTCCTGGGGCACTGGGAGCCATTGGCTCCCAGTGCTGTCAATCAAAGCCAGTGACGAGAGATCGGGGGGGCGGGGCTGAGTACCACTGTCTTTGTCCCTGGACACAGCAGCGGGGCTGGGGTGCAAGCATGCATGAGTGCCCCCATGGGCACTGGACTGAGGGGAGGGGCCAGGAGCGCCAGTGGGGGACCCAAAAAAAAGAGGTTCACAGCCGCTCTGTGCAATTTCATTGCACAGAGCAGGTAAGTATAGACATGTTTGTTATTTATAAAAAAAATGTACCGGTACCTGTACAATCACTTTAAAATGTACCTATGTTAACATTTAAAATCAAATATTTATTTTCTCATTGTATTTTAGGTATTTCTAGCCTACTCCTATTAATATGAACAGTCTTGAAGATAGAAAATATACTCTTTAAACAATCTTACAGATTTACTTTCTTGGGGTTTATGACACATATTCACAATTTATTTTTATTTCAGGTACTTATATAGCAACATCAACTTACGCAACGCTTTCATATACTTTTTACATTTACATCAGTCCTTGCCCTCAAGGAGCTTACAATCTAAGATCTCTAACTCACATTCATACATATACTAGGGCGAATTTAGACAGGAGCCAATTAACCTACCAGCATGTCTTTGGAGTGTGGAAGTAAACAAGAGTACCCGGAGGAAACCCACGCAGGCACAGGGAGATCATGCAAACTCCAGGCAAGTAGTGTCATGGTTAGGAATCGAACGAGTGACCCTTTTGCTGCTAGGTGAAAGTGCTAACCACTACACCACAGCAACGCTGTATCTTGGCCTAGGCCGACAAGGCCCAGGCCTAGGGCGGCACTTTGCAGGGGGGCAGCACAAAAAGAGTCCTCGCTGGCTTGCGTCTTAGTGTAACGCCAGTCTTATGGGGTGGATTTGGCCAGGAGGCAAAACGGTCTTTCACCCCCATAAAGCAGCTGGGCAGGACCGCCATCAGGGGGGACAAGCCATACATATATAGGGGACCCGGGTGGCGGACCCCAACAAATTAGTTGTTGTGCTACCCCATAGCCAAACAGGAAGTGTGAGGAAATCTCTGCAAATCCACCCCCCCAAAGTCCTAAGAACTAGTGTCCCCAGTGTAAAATTTCAAGGTGGGTCCTAAATAGGAAGGGGTGGCTCATTTTTAAATTAGGGGGTGCAAGAGTTTAGTCAGGCCTAGGGCAGCAGAAAACCTAAATACACTGCTGCACCACAGTGTCGCCCATACCCTGTATGTCAGCACTGCTGTGTCACAGAAATCACCTAGCCCGATTAGGAGCTTTTCTCCTGCAAAGGACCCCACTTGGGAAACATTGTCACTCAAAACACAGGCTGGAACCTGCAAGAACACTGGTTTAAAATAAGAAAGTAAGAGGCACGCTGGGAAATGTACCCATCTCCAGTTAAAGATATCCCCAATTTCCAAGCAAAAAAGATGATTTGGCTGTTAGAGACCAGTGTTATCTAAATGCTACCTAAATAATGTATCAAAAATGATATTCATTTAACAACAATACCCTCACTCTACACAGTTGTTGGTAAGTTTGATCTGACAGTTTAAATTTTAAACACAATCTGTGTGTTCCAGCCAGCTAGTGCAAAAACCAGAACAGACATGGTAACATGCACTTTGCATTGACCTGTGCCCTGTCTAATATAGTACAGCTTGCATTCACTTCTCCAGTAAAAACTACAGATACACGAGTGTCAGTACTTTTGCTGGGACACTAGACACAATAAGGGCTTGTGTAGATGGGCTTCAGACTTTGAAGCAAGCTAAATCCAGTATTCCTTCAGGAGTTTCTGAGATACTCAGACTTATGTTCGAGTTGCCTTGATTTACATTTCAGTTGCTCAAGGACTCGCTTCAAGCTGCTTCTGAGTTGTCTTTGCATTCAAATTGATTTATATTGTAAAGAAAAGCAGCTCTAAAACAAACAAAGCCCTCTAATGTAAGCCTAATGCATCTACATAGAATTATTAAAGCAGCCTATGCGTGGATCCTATAAATGACCTCTTCAGTTACCCCCACAGGGCAAAACAAAAAGAGTCTGAGCACCACAAACTGAAAATGTAATTCATTTTTTATATTTACATCAAGATCACTCATCCATCCATGCCTCAATGATTTTTTTGGTTGAGAAATCAATTTGAAAAACACCCCGCTAGCATTTCAGGCCATCTTGAGTAAGGGCAGTTGATTCATGTTGCATTTACTTCCTGGAATTCATCTGCCCTTAGGTCAGGCATGCAGGCAGGAGAGCATGCATAGCTGAGAAAACCCCTTCTCCTTTTCCTCCAGATGAATGAAAAAGAAATGTATGATTTATGACAATATTTTGGCCTAGGTCAGAAACCAGGAAGCAACTGGGGAAACATAAAAAAGAAAGTTTAAAATGAGGGGAATACAATATACTTTCTCATCTGTTTATTAGCTAGCAGCATAATTAAAATAGTTAATGTTGATTGACAGAGTTGTATTCACATTAAACAAAAAACTTTAGCTTCTCTGACTAAGCCAAACCCTCCTTTACACATTGAAGCTCACAGTGGGGGGGGGGGGGGGGGGTTAAGCAGTCAAAAGCAGTGGGCAGGTCTGGCTGTGTCCAGGTGCTTACTTACAAACTACAGGGTAGTGAATCAACAGCGATATAGTTGATAGCTATGCCTCCTGCAATATTTTCTGGCAGTGCAAGCAGGCACAGGCTACATTACAGTGGCAACTCTGCACTGAATGCAGGAGCAGTGCAGCATCGTTGCCACACCATCTGTAAGGGATCTCATACAGCAAGTGCTCATTTCTATGCAGAAAATGCTCATTCCCATTGCTCATGTGCAGGGTCATGAGCATAGAAGCCTAACTAGACATGCAAGGACAAGAATGCGCATGAGCATTGGCGCATACATGTGTGCAGACCCATAGGTTTTGGTGCCGGTGGGATATATAAACCCAGGGTCTCCCTGGCCTGGCATCGGCTCTGGTTCCTCTTTTCTTAGTTCCTGAAATCCTGCTTACCTTGTTCCCGAGCAGGCTATGCCTGGCATCTCTCTTAGATGGCCCCTTCCTGTTGCCTGCTGCTAGCTTGTATTACTGACCTTGTCTTGGACTTCTGACCACAATTCTGCTTCCTGGTTTGGTACCTTGTTGGTTTCAGACCTTGAACTTGATCCTAACCCAGCACCTGCTTCCATGGCTGCTAAACATAGCTGATGACCAGACTTTATCCTGCCACCAGAAGAACTCTTGTGTTTCCAAGCTCCAGTTCACTACTCCAGCTTCCTGGTTCCGGCACCCTTCCACTGTTCTAGCAGTCCCTGTCTCTATTACCAGTGCTTGGACAGGTGTCCACCCTCATCACCCTGGGCTCCACAAACAGGGACATAACACCATCACAGTGAGCTGTATTGGATAAATGTCCCTGGAAGACAACAAATATTTTTGGAATTAAGTGACAATTGTAAGTGCAGATGCACTTATTATTAGGTACTGCACTCCAATTTTTTATTTTAAGGGAGTCCATAGTTACTTAATTTCCCCCTAATCCAGCAGTACATAGTCACCTTTAGTTGTTCCTGTGCCACTCTTTTCATCCCTAAGTGATACTAAACCAAGGACCCTGCATTCACTATATCTGGTCTCTCACAGTACACAGAACATGGAAATGCAATTATTTTAGTAATTATAAATGGCTAAATACCTTTTCTCATTAGCAATATATAGCTGCCTTATGACTTCTATCAGTGTCCAGCTGAGCACTGGTTAAAGCTTGTAGGAGGAGTTTTCATTCTCCTCTGACTTTCCTTTGAGGCTGCAGGACCCCTGACCCTTTGTCTGGACAGTGCTTCGCTCCAAACCAACTTGGGCTAATGACTCTCCCCCCCCCCCATGTGACAATACCAACTGACTAAGTGCTGTTACATGTGAATGGTAGAGCAAGTCAAACGCTCACCCATACTGGAAATGCCAAGCATTTTTACTTTCACTCCTGGAGGCATAAGGTGGTTGTAAAGCCTTAGTCCCCTTTTACATGGGCTTTCCGATCAGGTCCACCTGACAATTTTTTAGGCAGACCTGATCGGACCCTCCATTCACTTCTATGGGGCAGCGGATGTCAGCGGTGACATGTCCGCTGACACCCGCTGCTATATGATCCGATCCTGTCCGTGAAATCCAGACGGATAGTGTCCCTATTTTCCACCCGTCCGGCAGATCGGATGAAACCGGACAGGTGGTCCGTTTTCATCCGATCTCCCCATAGAGGAGAGCAGGGCTCTGACAGGTCCATCTCAGCAAAGTGAGCGGAGACGGACCTGTCATCCGCCTGCTCAGCAGGGATCAGCTGAGCGATCCCCTGCTGAGCGGACTGAAAATCGCCAGGCAGAACTCCCGTGTGAATGGGCCCTTAAGGTTTTTCCCCTTAATGCATTCTATGCATTAAGGCAGGCATCCTCAAACTACGGCCCTCCAGCTGTTGCGGAACTACACATCCCATAAGGCATTGTAAAACTCTGACATTCACAGACATGATTAGGCATGATGGGAATTGTAGTTCCTGAGCAACTGGAGGGCCATAGTTTGAGGACCCCTGCATTAAGGTGAAAAACCTTCTGTGCTGCAACTCCCCTCAGCCCCCCCCCCCCCTTTTCTTAACTGAACCCGTTCTGATCCAGCGATGTGCACGCTTCAATCACTGCCTCTCTCTTCAATAGACAGTTTGATAGCAGCAAGAGCCAGTGGCTCCCACTGCTGTTAATCAAATCCAGTGACATGGGAGCGGGGGGCGGGGCCAAATCTGTGTCAATGGATACAGCAGCAGGATTTGGATGTGTGTCCGCACCCCATTGAAAGTGGCTTTTCATGGGGGCACCTGATGAAGAGGAGGAGCCTGGAGCACCAGCAGGGGACCCCAGAAGAAGAGGACCAAGGCTGCTCTGTGCAAAACCATTATTTTAATACAAAAAAAAGCTTTACAACCACTTTAATAGGATGGAGCAGTAGCAAGAAAAGCTAAGTACATGATGCTGACTCATTCCTATGCCCCTGAGTGCAACCCAAGTGGTCTGATACTGTTGTAGAAAAGTGTCAGTGGACTCCATTAAGTGCATAGGTCCCATGTCTGTGGTACTTGCCCTCTCTGGGGGCCACTCTCCTCTTCTCTATTATTTATCTCTCTTTTCTTCCCTTTCCCAGTTTCCTCCTTTCTCCCCTCATTCCTGATATGAAGGCTACCAATATACAGGGTGGGCCATTTATATGGATACACCTTAATAAAATGGGAATGGTTGGTGATATTAAAGCAGAGTTCCACCCTAAAGTGGAACTTCCGCTGGTTGGATTCCTCCCCCCCTCAGGTGTCACATCTGGCACCTTTCGGGGGGGAGGGGGAAGAGGACACCTGCCTTTAGACAGGTGTCCTTTTCCACACTTCCGGGAGCTCTGGCCGGCGGACACGGCCGCTGACGTCAGAAGCCCGGCTCCCTCCTCCCTGCTCGCTCTGCTACTGGCCGCCTGGCCAGTAGCAGAGCGCGGCAGAGCTCGCGCATGCGCAGTAAGGTGCCCGGCGTGAAGCTGTACTGCTTACACGTCCGGGTTCCCTTACCCGCGATGGAGGCGGCTGCAACCGTCCCCCGATCCGAAGATCAGCGGCGGGTGCCGACATCGCTGGACTCCAGGACAGGTAAGTGTCCTAATATTAAAAGTCAGCAGCTACTGTATGCGTAGCTGCTGACTTTTAATTTTTTTTTTAGCCCTCGGACCTCCGCTTTAACTTCCTGTTTGTGGCACATTAGTATATGTGAGGGGGGAAACTTTTCAAGATGGGTGGTGACCATGACGGCCATTTTGAAGTCGGCCATTTTGAATCCAACTTTTGTTTTTTCAATAGGAAGAGGGTCATGTGACACATCAAACTTATTGGGAATTTCACAAGAAAAACAATAATGTGCTTGGTTTTAACGTAACTTTATTCTTTCATGAGTTATTTAAGTTTCTGACCACTTATAAAATGTGTTCAATGTGCTGCTCATTGTGTTGGATTGTCAATGCAACCCCTTGTTGAACTGTCAATGCAGTACCATGGACAGTACTCAATTATTTGGAAAATGAAAACTTTCAATTCTGCTCATCCTTTGTGCAGATTAGAGGAGCAATAATCCACGGGTTTTCTATGGTCTAACACCTCTTAGTTGTCTAAGCACCAGAAATAGAAAACAGGAACAAAAGAGCGATGACGGGTCACTCCAGATTTTATAAATAGTTAAATTTGCATTAAAGCCATACTCTAAATTGCATCTTTGCAGTAAAAAAAAAAAAAATGAACATGAAGAAGGATTTATGATACAAATGCAATAGTCATTGCATAATTTTCTTTTTAATCTGCATAGAAGAAATTGTCATCTGTTGTTTTAGGCCACCCATGCACAGCCTGATAGTCACAAATGATGAAACGGATCCAAGTATCGCCTGTGGTAATAGTAATCAAGCAGTGTAGGAATTAACATCTAAGCTTTAACAAACATATGCAAGCATCAGCAGTGTTTATTTATTGCTTGCACACATTTTACATGTTAGAAAATCGCTGTAATAGAATAAAGAGTAACTATATATGTTTGCACTTATTAACTTATTAGAGTTTAATGTACTGTTTACCATTCATGATGCCACTTTTTACTTGCTTGATTTACACAATTTTATAATGGTATTTTGAATACATATATTTAAATTCTAAATTTAGTAGTTTCCAGCGTATGTTGTGCCAGTGTTTAAAATAGAGATCAGGAGTACTCCGTTTTTGCATTTGTTTTTTATTTTAAATGATGGACTATTTAGCAGAAGGTACTGGAACACACAAAGGTGATTTGAAGGTATGCAAAAAATATCCTGGTGGGTAGGAACAGAGGCGGTAATACAGTGTAAAACATTTTTTCCTTCTTTCTAGATACAGTACTGAATGGTTAGCAATCTTGACAGTTTTTTTTTTTTTGCTGTTGCTGTCTGTGACTCTACTGGGAAGATTTATTCCCACTGTCACCAAGACTAAATATAAGAAAAACCTGTCACCTAAAATAGAATAAAAAGGAAGTCCTCCGAAGGGGTGTTTGTTGCAGTGGGAATTTCCTTTGGACAGATATACTCTAGCTTCCTGTTGTGTTTATATAACAGGATGTGAAAGAAAATGCCATCAGTGGGACAGAAAACAAAATGTGGCTGTGGTTTTAACCATTTCCTACTTTATCCAAAACAAAAAAAAAAGTTTTGGCTTAACCATTTAAGGACCAGAAGGATTTCCCACTGAGCACTTTTTGTGATTCAGCACTGCGTGGCTTTAACTGACAATTGCGCGGTCTAAATTGACGCCATTTTTTTCCCACAAATAGAGCTTTCTTTTGGTCATATTCGATCCCCTCTGCGTCACTTCTGATCACGGCGATTAACAAAAAAAGAACAACAATTTTGAAAAAAAAAATATTTTTTTTTTATTTTTTGCTATAATACATATCCAAAAAAAATATATGAAAAAACAAATTTATTTATCAGTTTTGGCCGCTATATATTCTTCCTCATATTTGTGGTAAAATTGCGATCGGCGTTTATTGATTGGTTTGCACAAAAATTGCTGCATTTACAAACCATGAGAATTCATTTATGGCGTTTTTACAATTTTTTTTTATACTAGTAATGGGGGCGATCTGCGATTTTTATTGGGACTGCAATATTGCAGCGGACATGTCAGACATTTTTGACACTTTTTTGGGACTAATGACATTTATACAGCGATCATAAATTTAAATATACACTGATTACTGTGTAAATGTCATTGCCAGTGAAGGGGTTAACCTCCCTGGCGGTATGATTCTGTCTGGAATTTTGTTCCAAAAGCGGTACAATTATTTTGCATGAAAATTTGGCGTTTTATATTGTAGGCCTGTAATTCTTAGGAATAACTCACTTAAATCTGTCCAAACAAGAGTCTAGTAGACATCCCGGGTATGAAAAAGTTTGAAAAATGAAATCATAAATTATAATATAATAAATAACTAAAAATAAGCTCAGTTGCAGAATTGTCGCTATCGTCACTTTCAGTTGCTGATGATAAATTTCCCCAAAAATCAGTATCACTCAATTCTGCAAATGATTCTTATTTACTATCGCTGTTTTCTAGCTGATCAAAAACCACTTTTGACGCAAAGGGACACTTTTTGGTTGCTATGGACATTCTCAAGTTTCCTGGCAGAAAGAATGACATTTATTATATAAAAGTGCATGCAGGGCTCTGGGCAAACCACTAGGGACAAAGGGGGTGTGAAATGTTTTCATACAGTAATGTAATCTGTAAGATTACAGTGTACTGTATGTGTACTGTGTGTTTTACTTTTTGAATTTCCCGCCGGTCTCCGTCCCCGTGCGACGCGACGCTCGCAGGGAACGGAGCCCGGCACACAGGAATCATCTGGCCGCGGGGAGACAAGCTGACACCGCGGGAGGACATCGCTGGATCCAGGGGACAAGGTAAGTAACATTGCCTGGATCCAGCGATGCAATCCCGAGTGTGGCTCGGGGTTACCGCTCTTGGTACTGAAATTCCACCCCGAGCCACACTCGGGAATACCGCCAGGGAGGTTAACCTGCAGGGGGTGATCTAGGGGTTAACTGTGTTCCCTAGGCGTGTTCTAACTGTGAGGGGGCTGGGCTGCCAGGGGCATAAGAGATCTAACTGATCCCAGTGACAGGGATCAGTAGATCTCTTACATGCCGCCTGTCAGAGCGGGGAACCGCCGTGTTTACATTGGTGGTTCCCCATTTTTCTTCTGTGCCAGGCAACCCTCAGCCATACTGGTGGAGAGTGCGGCGGGCATTAGAGCGTGCTCCCGCCCTCTTGCCACGCACGCGCGGGCCGCTGTTTATAGACGGCGATTCGCGCTATCCAGCCACTCTGCAGCAGTAAATGTACGGGAGCTGGTCGGGAGCCTGTTAAGATCGGAGCCTGTTAAGATCCAATATTGGGGAGGCAGATCTCAAATAAAAAGCCAGGAAATTATTCTGAACAAAAAAAAAAAAACAGGTACCCATGAAGTTACTGTGTGTATCAGGAAAAATGCCTAAAGTGTATTTCTCCTTTTACAGCCAAATTGTGATAACATCTACTTTATGTGTTACATTCTCTCATTCACATAAAGTAAAGTGTGCAGCTTACCTTTTTAGGTGTTCTGCTCTGGAAGTCCCAGCACTGTAAAATCCTACTAGTTTTCTTTGGTTAGGAAATGCCTAAGCAGCTGTGTTTGCCATAATGAACCCTGTCTGTACTGTGCAGTCAGATCTTTATTAGCAGTTGTAAACTATTTGAACGCTGTGGAGTTGATTTAATACAACTGGAGAGTGCAAAAGTTGGTGCAGCTGTGCATGGTAGCCAATCAGCTTCTAACTTCAGCTTGCTCAATTAATTCTGACAAAAAACTGGAAGCTGATTGGTTTCTACCCAGAGCTGCACCAGATTTTGCACTCCCCAGTTTTAGTAAATCAACCCCTGTCTGTCATAACAAAAAGTTTTAGGTTTAAAAGCCAGGTCTCTTACATTGTATGTTAATGAGAGGAGACTAAGGCCGGCCATAGACGGTTCGAATCCGTCCTAGATTCAAACAGTGTATGGGCAGGCTGAATGTACCAAGATGATCGATCAATCAACTTGAGTACAATCAGCCTGCCGGATTTACATGCGATTATCGCTAGCAGCTGCTATAGCTGCTAGCAGTAATTGCTGTCTTCCCCTGGCAGGGACAGTTTCACCACTGTCTGTGTTGATGGGGGAATCATGCACATTTCTTCCCTGCACCAATGGTTGCAGGAAATAAATTTGCACCATCTATGGCCTGATTAAACCTGTTCTCATGAGAGACTCACTCTAACATTGTTCAAAAGTAAACTAAAAATAAAGCATTTTTGTATTCTGTATCCATAGGAACACATAGAAAAACACATATAGTTGGGTTGTAAAGGCAGAAGTTTTTTTTTATTCTAATGCATTCTATGCCTAAAGATAAAAAGTCTTCTGTGAGCAGCCTTCTGTGGGGGGGGGGGGGAGCACCTCTCCCCCAGACCCCCTAATACTTACCTAAGGCCATCTAGATCCAGTGATGTGGCAGGAAGGTCTCGTCTGCTATGGACTCCCCTCCTCATTGGCTGAGACAGCAGTGCAGTGCCATTGGCTCCCGCTGTTGTCATTCAAGGTCACTCAGCCAATAAGGAGAGAAAGGGGTGGGGCCGGGGCCCAGCTCCATGTCCGAATGGATACAAGGAACAGTGGCTCGACTCGGTGCCCCATGGATAAACGACCCCAGCCGACCTCACATATCCCGACTCAGCACACTGGATACTTAGGTGAATTGTAAGTATGGAGGGGCTGTGGCATTTCCAACTTGCGGTGCCCCCATTGTTAGACCCTCCCTAACCCATATTATTATTTCTAGATAACTTCTCGCATCTGCTCCTGAAGAGTGATAAAATTCACGAAACGCGTCGAACTATATGGATACCATCAAGATACACATTTTGATATGAACCAATTAGATGCCATACTATGACAAATTTTGAGATCATTACTAGTGTTGAGCGAACCCGGACTGTAACGTTCGGGTCCGTACCGAACTTTCGGGTGTCCGTGGCAAGGACCCGGACCCGGACATTTCAAAAATCGTTCGGGTTCAGTCCGGGGTTCTGCTATTTTACTCCACGTGTTGAGAAGCTGCAGGGCAGCCAATCAACAAGTGTTTCACTGGTTTGCCCTTAGAAGCCATCACAGCCATGCCTACTAATGGCATGGCTGTGATTGGCCGGTGCATCATGTGACCCAGCCTCTTTATAAGCTGGAGTCACAGTGCTGCAGTCACATGCTCCTTGGGTTAGTGTAGGGAAAGGTAGCTGACTGCGTGAGGGACAGATTTGAGACATTTTAAGACCTGATCCTGCATCCTGAGATAGATTACTTTACTACTGCTGTCTGTGCTGTTGCTCTGAGGACAGATAGCAGAAATTAGAGATTTCACATACCGCTGCTTTGAGTTGCAGATCAAGCTCTGCA
>BLSH010518377.1:4801-23614 GCA_018402905.1 Glandirana rugosa | reverse complement strand
TTTTTTATCTGAGTTTTTCTTCACTCGGTGGTACGACCTATTATATGGTATATCGAAGTCTCCCGTCCTTACGCACCTCCGTCGAGTAAGGAGGAGTTTCCGCGTCCCTGCATGGTCTTTGTTTCGTGTTTCCGTGGTTAACATAGGGGGGCGGTTAATGTTGTTCGTTTGTTTTTACCGTCGGCGAAGTTAAATATTGATTTCATCCCAAGTGCATCACGCGGTGGTGTTTTATGTATTTATCTATTTTAAGGGATTCTATTTGGTAACAGAACGAGGGGGTCGAGTATATTATCCAGCATGGTGGCTCACTTCTTTTTGAGTCTATTTTTTTCTTTTATGGATTCCCCAACAAATCTTTTTTTTTACAAATATCTGAAAAGTGTGGCGTGCATTTGTATTCAGCCCCCTTTACTCTGATACCCCTAGCTAAATTCTAGTGGAATCAATTACCTTCAGAAGTCACCTAATTAGTAAATAGAGTCCACCTGTGTGTAATTTAATATCAGTATAAATACAGCTGTTCTGTGAAGCCCTCAGAGGTTTGTTAGAGAACCTTAGTGAACAAACAGCATCATGAAGGCCATCAGGAAGGTTATAAAAAAATATGCCAAGCTTTGAACATCTCACAGAGTACTGTTCAATCCATCATCCAAAAATGGAAAGAGTATGGCACAACTGCGAACCTACCAAGACATGGTCGTCCACCTTAACTGACAGTCCGGTCAAGGGGAGCATTAATCAGAGAAGCGGCCAAGAGGCCCATGGTAACTCTGGAGAAGCTGCAGAGATCCACAGCTCAGGTGGGAGAATCTGTCCACAGGTCAACTATTAGTCATGCACTCCACAAATCTGGCCTTTATGGAAGAGTGGCAAGAAGAAAGCCATTGTTGAAAGAAAACCATAAGAAGTCCCATTTTCAGTTTGTGAGAAGCCATGTGGGGGATACAGAAAACATGTGGAAGAAGGTGCTCTGGTCGGATGAGACCAAAATTGAACTTTTTGGCCTAAGGGCTCATACACACGGGCGTATCTTTAAAAATAAACAAAACGTCGGGCCCGATGTCAAGGAAAAAAAAACTGTGTTTTTCGGTGTTATGCATCGGCGTTAGTGAGCGTCGGCGTTAATAGGCGTTTTTAAAACAAATCATCCCTCTGCTATTTTTCAACCTAAAAACGTCGGCGTCAAAAAACGCCGGAAAATGCCGGTACAATATTAGTTGGCGTTTGTTGGCGTTTGTTGGCGTTTTGCGGCGTCGGCGTCAAAAAATGCCAAAACGTTACAGCCTCAGAATGCGATGGCCGGGGGTTCTACTTTCAGCTCACTAATGCGACGCCATCTACAGCTCAAAAACGCAGACGTTTTTATGGGGCCATTGACTTACATGGAGAGCTGCAAAAAACGCCAGAAAACGCCGGTGTCAAAAAACGTCCGTGTGTATGAGGTCTAAAAGCAAAATGCTATGTGTGGCGGAAAACTAACATTGAACACACCATCCCCACTGTGAAACATGGTGTTGGTGGCAGTATCATGTTGTGGGGATTCTTTTCTTCAACAGGGATAGGGAAGCTGGTCAGAGTTGATGGGAAGATGGATGGAGCCAAATACAGGGCAATCTTAGAAGAAAACCTGTTAGAGTCTGCAAAAGACTTGAGACTGGGGCAGAGGTTCACCTTCCAGCAGGACAACGACCTTAAACATACAGCCAGAGTTACAATGGAATGGTTTAGATTAAAGCATATTCATGTGTTAGAATGGCCCAGTCAAAGTCCAGACCTAAATCCAATTGAGAATCTGTGGCAAGACTTGAAAATTGCTGTTCACAGAGTTATTTTTAAAGAAGAATGGGCAAAAATGTCACTCTCTAGATGTGTAAAGCTGGTAGAGACATCCCCAAAAAGATCTGCAGCTGTAATTGCAGTGGAAGGCGGTTCTACAAAGTATTGACTCAGGGGGCCTGAATACAAATGCAGCCCACACTTTTCATATATTTATTTGTAAAAAAGGGGCGCAAATTTCGTTTGGGTACAACGTTGCATGACCGCGCAATTGTCAGTTAAAGCGACGCAGAAGTGCTCTGGTCCTAAAGTGTGAAATCCTTCCGGGGCTGAAGTGGTTAAGCAGTGCTGAATTCTGACACACCTCTGCAAAGATTGGTCACCTTTAATAAAAAAAAATATATATTCATTTGGAATAACTAACTGTCAAACTACATATTGCCATGCTAACTTTTAAAATGTGTAATCTGTCAATGTATTATTATGATTGATTTCAAATTTATTTTTTGCACATGACGTGGTTGACTGCCACGTGTTTTAACTGACTGTGGTTCATGTACTAATAAAGATCAGGAGCTCTGAAATAAATATTAGGCCTCATACACACAGACGTTTTTTATCGCCTCGTTCTTTTAGCGTTTTTTGCATCTCGCCATGTTATTGAATGGCCCCATACAAACGCTGAAGTTTTTGAGCTGTAGATGACGTCAGCGATCTTAAGCTGTAAATCGAACGCAGGACCCGCGCGTTCCGAGGGTGTAGCGTTTTGGCGTTTTTGACGCTGAGCCAGCAAAATGCTCACTAACGTGCATTAACGCCGTAGCATCGTTAACCGGGGTTTTCAAGTTAAAAAATAGCAGAGGAATGTTTTTTTAAACAAAACGCCTATTGACGCTGACGCTCACTAACGTGCATTAACGTAGATGCAAAACGCCCACGCCTCGTGTTTTTGACACCAATTTTTGCCTGACGTTGATCCCGACGTTTTACTATTACGCCTATGCCCATGTGTATGAGGCCTTACAGTTATGTTTTGTTAGACTCAACAAAAACACTTTGAAACACTTGAAGGCACACCTGTAAAACATGCTTAGATTCGTGTGTGCCATCACAACAGAAATCTGCTCTGCAACGCATTTTCCTCTTTGCAAATGAAAAGTCAATAGAAGTCATTTATGAATGTGCCGAAGTGACCTCATCTATAGATTTACATTCGTTGAAGGTACAGTTTTTAAAATTCAGCATAATTATAAATTATGTCATTTCTAGTCATGTCAAATTGCAGGGCCCTGTCCAATGCTTGCCTAGGGGCAATTTGTATGATTTATATTAGCAGCAATGTGTCTGAGAGAGGTGAGCTGTTTTATGATAAAAGAGGGATGAGGAGACACCTTCAGATTTTTATTACTAGCCTTGCAATCCCAAATTACTTTTCTGATTTTGATGCCTCTCTAAATGTACATTTGCCCCCCGAGTCTTTCAGTTTGTCTGTGCCAATACAAACTTTATGAATAGAGGGCTGCCAGTCATACAAAAATCTGCAGTATCAGCTCCCTACAGACTGTCAACTAATCATTGACTACACTAGCAGTTCAGGCAATATTAAAATAGCTATGCTATCGAGGAACACAGAGCAGGACAAGTGTTAGTTGATGGTAAGTTTGGAGGCATGCCAAGCTCAATGCCTTAGACCTGCACACCCATAAATAATTGAACGGGATGGGATACTAAGGGCCTTGATGTGATGTGGGCCCCCTTGTTCCATGTAGGTGACTTTAAGACCTCTAAATGTTGTGCTTGGGCAAGCTTCTAATGACCTACACTATCAGTAGCATAATAACTGTCAGGCAGGAAATACAACCAAACCTGGAAACTTACCGAATCGCCAAACCTGGCAATACTGGAATTAGCTCTGGTTGCTGTGCCATTACTGGAATAGTTGCCATACCCAGAATTTCTATTCCAGAGATGTAACCAAAATGCAGTGTGCATGATGTCAAACACGTTGTGCCCTGCTGTTAAATGGGTTGTAAATTCTCAAGGTTTTGCATAGAATGCATTAAGGTGAAAAACCTCCTGTACTGCAGCAGCCCCCAGAGCCCCCCTTTTAGTTATCTGAACCCGATTGTTCCAGCATCGAGGACGAGCCCAGCAGCTCCAGCCACTGGCTCGGGTCCACATTGGATAGATTGACAGCAGCAGGAGCCATTGGCCCCCATTACTGTCAATCCAATCCAGTGATGCGGGAGGGGGTGGGGCCAACTCTTGCTGTCTGAATCAATGGACTCAGCAGCAGGACACGGGAGCGCGCCCGCATGGGTGCCCCCAGGAAAACGCTTCTCTGAGGGGGCACTCAAGATGAAGAGGAGCCAGGAGTGCTGCCAGGGGACCCCAGAAAAGGAGGATCAAGGCCACTCTGTGCAAAACCCTTGCACAAGGCAGGGAAGTATAACATATTTGTTATTTAAAAAATAGCAAAAAAATGAACCTTTAGTATCACTTTAAATGCCGATAAAGAGGAGGATGCGGAGCTGTGCCTGTGTGGTAGCAAAGAGGATTGGGTCGAGTTGAGCTCCCCTCGGGGTGAAAACAAATGTTGTAACTGCCCCCAGGCTTTCCGCCGGGAGGAATGGAGACATGGGTAACTAAAGATGCCAGCAGAAAGGTAAGTGTTTGCATTTTATATGCATGGGTATGTTTGTTGTATGCATGTGTATGGAGTGCGCATGTATGTTGTATGCATATGTTAGCAGTGTGTATGTATATTGTATGTATCTGTACGCATGTGTATGTATGTTGTGTGCATGTATGCTGTATGCATGCTATGCAGTGCATATGTACTGTATGTGCATAAGGTGGTACTGCTGTGCTATGTATGGGAAGTGGTGGAGAAAAGAATAACAGGGAATGCTATGCACTGTACTGTATATCATTTTGACTCCTAAACTATGTACATTACACACATCTGACCCTTGCACTCTGTCTGTATTGGGCATGCATTAAAATCTGACAGCAGTAACTGACAGAGTTAAGCCTGGTACACACTATGATAATCCAGCGGGTTGAACGAAGAAAAAACTGTTAGCTCCGGTCGGAGCCGCTGTACTAACTATCTGACGTTAGTACAGTGATCTCCTCCGCTGAGCTGTTATGTTCTGACAGGGGGATGCCCCCCACCGAAACACGCCTATGGCTGAGAGCGCTGATCGGGACCTGGCCAGCTGCTGGTTTTCCAGCAAGCTCATCCAACAGACGTTGGCCAAATGGCTGGCTTCTGTCGGACCGGCTGCCATTATCCCAATTTTGCCGCTAAAGTGGAAATAATGCACACAGTAGTAGCAGTGTGTGAAAATAAGTATTTTTAAAATGGGGCAGCATTTTAATGTACCAACAGAGCTGATAAAACTGATAAATAGGCTTAGACTTCAGTACTGGTTTTAATTTTCCTTACTATCATATTCAATTATCTGTGTTTTGTGAACTCTTATTAAACTTCTGTAAAAACTGAAAAATATAACATTTTAATTTTTAACAAATTATTAAATACTAACCACACATTTGCTAATCACTGTCACAAGGATAAGTAGGGCACATTATGTACTAACAAAATAAAATACTAATGTGTCTTGGTTTCCATGGCTTTATAAATGGAAATTAAAACCCCATTATCATATTATGACATTAGAACACATTTAATGTCTAGCAGGCCATATGTGAATGCATTAGTGTCCTCTCAGTTTTTCCAGACTACGAGCAGCTAACATCTAACCCCAAATCTGAAAGCACTTTCCATGTACGAGGAGCTATTGAAATTCTTCCAGTTTATGTATTACTTTAAAAATACAATTATAGCCAAATATAAGATAAAGTATGTAGCGCTATCCCCATAGGAGCTGCTGGATAGAATGGGTCCTCTGTTATTTGCCTCAAACTTCTCAATAACCTCAGCCCCTCTGACATACTAGGTTGAGTGTATAATACAATATCACAGAAAATCACTGGAACTAATACTTAGTACCCAGTAGTAGAGCTATAACAAAGAAAAAACTGCACCAAACCAGATAATAAAGGCAAACAAAATAAACTAGGCTCCTAATCAAGCTCTAGTAAAGGATAATCCTGACAGCGAGTATGAGGATTCCAGCCTCGCCCTATCCGGTCTAACTGGGGGTAGTTGCCGGCCCAGTATTCTGATTATGCTGTGTAATGTACTTCTTGTTTTTTTGTTTTTTTTGGTTATGTATGTTTTCACCCTGTTGTATTTCACAGTTTTATTGTTGTTGTATGGTAATCAATCCCAAGGACAGCATCTGTCAAAGGGGGGAAATGTAGGTAGATGTAGGTTGACATCCCTACACAGGTTGTGCTGTCTGTATGCAGGGAGGGTGGAGGACAGGAGGAAATCATTTTCCTCTTAGGCCTCCATATGTGTTATCAGGAGAGCAGCTGTCCGACTACATGAAGCTGCCCCAGATGACCTCCATGGCCATCTTTAGTTAAGACAGTGCTTATAAAAAGCACTGGCTCACTGCAATTGGCACGCATTTTGTGTGTGGTTAGGTTAGGAACAGGAACCTGCTGGATAGGGCGAGTGAGCATAGTGTAGGGAAAAGTTCCAGAGGAGGAGGGACAGTATATGGACTGTTCTTTATCGCTGCTGTGTGGAACCTCCCTGCTTCTAGTGCCATGTTGCAGCCTGCTAGCCACCTCCTATGCCAGGTGCTGTTGGTCCTCGAGCACTGCTCTCCACAAGTGCTGCAGTACCATCTGTGAGTGTTTCTAACTGTTGAAGCCTCTGCATAAATGTTGTTACCGTGTGGTTCAGTGGCCACTTATGCAGGGTGCACAGGCGCAGCCCCCACATCCATGAGTCCTCCTAATCTACATGCGGGGCGCCGGACGCATGGATTTCAATGGTGTGTCTTGTTTTTTTTTGGGAGCAAGTGATTAGAGCTTGAGGCTGTAATTGGCTTCAAAAAAGGGTGGGCTCCTGAGTCCCACCCAGTTGTGTGACATTAGCGAATTAATATTTGCTAATGTCTTCCTGTTTTTCCTTCTGGCCAATCCCGGACAATCAGCGGGTCCTGACAGCCAATTGGCCGGGAATCATAAGACTCCATTGCCCAGATTCCAGGACTCCTGATTGGCCGGAAGGAGACCGCCGGAACTCGGGGTTGGGACTCAGGGAGAGAGACACAGGGATTAAGGTACGCATGGGGCTGGTGGGCGATGGGCGAGCGAGCAAAGCAGTGCTGGGTGGGGTGGGTAGCGGTGATCGATCGAGCAACAGGGGAGGGGTGGAAGGGGGGTTTGGTGGTGTTGGGATGGATGGCTGGCTGGGGGGGTGGCTGGCTAGGTGGTGGCCGCGGGCTGCCCCCCCCCCAAAGAAATTTGAGCACCAGCCACCACTGGTGTGGTTGGAATGTTCTTGACAATATGCTTCCTTTTAAACCAGACCTCTGTGTGTTGTTCCTTCCCTCCTGGGTTCCCACCACTTGGCCTCACTCCTGCCTACATGTTGATTTCCTGGCTCCCCACTGCACTGATTCCTTCTGCTGGCCCCAACATCCATGCAGGAGAAAGAAGTGATGATAGGGCAGGTGGATCAAACCACTTAGAACAATGGAGGACCAGCAAATTGGCAATCCTGGAAGTGTGTGATCCTCAGGCAAGAATTTCTTTGAGTTGAGCTTGGTGGCATAGGTTGCGGGAGAGTTGAGTATTTACTTTCTTTATTGCAGGGGAACCTTTTTGAAACTTTTATTTTAGAAACAGATTCACTATAAAGGAAGGAGATAAAACATGATTTTGTAATAAAGAACTCTGGTCTAAAGAAAAGCTGATTTCTTTAGGATCACTATACAGTATAGTATATATTCTATAGGCGAATGAACAGAGAGGTGAGGAAGTGAAAGGAAGCTGTGTATTTGCTGCTGGGGATAGGGAAAATAAAATAATCTTGTTAATATCCCTTTACAAGCACAGGTTCTCATTGAAGTATATGTAAACTCTAACAATTAACATATTTTATTTGGTCCCTTTTAATCTGTTAAATATTTCATTAAAAGCATTTGGTCATATCTCTTTTTTTAAAAATACCCGTTGATCTTGCAAGAAGTCTTGTGAACTGATAACTTCTTGTGCTTTCTGCCCGTGTTGATAGTCATTAGTAACTTTGTCATCTGAAAACTACTTATCGCTCTATGTAATTGACAATGTAGTCCTATATTGTTTGGTTGCCCTTATACTTGTCATCCTAAAAATGTAAGTGTGTTTCTGATAGGGTCACCAGGTAAAAAGGAAACAACGTTTAAAAAAGAAAATGAATGCAGCCACTGTAACTGAGAACAGGTACTCTGCAATAGATTACATTTTGGGTTTTTGGTTTAGATATGCTTTGATGTTATTGGGAGTCAGCAGAAGCCATGCTATGTCTAAGCCCATCTCCACCACAAATGACTATGAAAGAATAAAAAAGAGGAATGGCCACATAGTTCCTAATTTTCCATGTAAATGTAAATTTGACTTGAAGTTTACTGGGCTACCTGCCCATGTACACAATCTGTGTGTTGGTGAAACTTGATGATGGACACTAACATATCACGGTTTAAAGCAGAGTTCAACCCTATTAAAAGTCAGCAGCTACAAAAAGTGTAGCTGCTGACTTTTAATAATCAGACACTCACCTGTCCCAGGCTCCAGCGATGCAGCCGCCTGCAGCGTCACTCTTCTCCCCCTCCTCCGTGCGGTGCCGACATCACAAGTGTGGGCGCCCGGCTTTGACTTCAAAGTCAGGCGCTCAATGCACATGCGCGAGTCGCGCTGCGCGCTGTGAATGGCCGGCGTATCTTCTGGGACCTGTGACGTGTCCCAGAAGATCACTGGGTAGGAGGGGAAAGGTGAACTTCCTTCTGGACAAGACTTTACAATCACTTTAAGCTGCTCTACTGCTTGTGTGACAGGTGCAGTAGTGGAAGGGAACTCATACTGAGTATGGAGTGTCTGTACCTGCTTCCAACAGGTACATGAAACTGGGCAAGCACCAATGTTTGCCGTACAGGACAGAATTCTAAGATTGCACAGACAACCTTTATGAATTTTCCAGAGGGTATTAAAACAAAAAGGTCAGTTTGACGGCCAGGCGAGTAGCATTTTCAGAAGGAAAGGTAAACAGTAACAGTTTTGTTTCTTTCAAGAACAGTTTTCTTTAAAGTTTGCACTCTGTGTACCCAGTAACCTACATAGGCGATGCAGTCAGTAAATTAATAAATTACAACCAACAACAAGTTTCAAATGATTTGCTTCCTAGTCAAGCAAAGTTGCATTATTTTATGTCATCCTGCAGCTCCATGTGAGTAGATTTACAACACTTTTGAGTCTACATTCACAAAAACTTGTCACACCAACTGATGTATGGGATGACTTTCTGGAAGGGACAAGATTCGACTCACAATCATTTTTTATCCAAGTTTACAGTGCCTATGCTGAATGTAGAGTTCTAAAAATGATTTACATAAATAGAAGAAGAAAAAACTATAGATTGGTGATATATATATATATATATATATACAGTATCTCACAAAAGCGAGTACATCCCTCACATTTTTGTAAATATTTTATTATATCTTTTCATGTGACAACACTGAAGAAATGACACTTTGCTACAATGTAAAGTAGTGAGTGTACAGCTTGTATAATAGTATACATTTGCTGTCCCCTCAAAATAACTCAACCCAGCCATTACTGTCTAAACTGCTGGCAACAAAAGTGAGTACACCCCTAAGTGAAAATGTCCAAATTGGGCCCAAAGTGTCAAAATTTTGTGTGGCCATTTTTCAGCACTGCCTAACCCTCTTGGGCATGGAGTGCACAAGAGCTTCACAGGTTGCCACTGGAGTCCTCTTCCACTCCTCCATGACGACATCATAGAGCTGGTGAATGTTAGAGACCTTGTGCTCCTCCACTGTCCGTTTGAGGATACCCCACAGATGCTCAATAGGGTTTAGGTCTGGAGACATGCTTGGCCAGTCCATCACCTTTACCCTCAGCTTCTTTAGCAAGGCAGTGGTCCTCTTGGAGGTGTGTTTAGGGTCGTTATCATGTTGGAATACTGCCCTGCGGCCCAGTCTCCAAAGGGAGGGGATCATGCTCTGCTTCAGTATGTCACAGTACATGTTGGCATTCATGGTTCCCTCAATGAACTGTAGCTCCCAAGTGCCAGCAGCACTCATGCAGCCCCAGACCATGACACTTCCACTACCATGCTTCACTGTAGGCAAGACACACTTGTCTTTGTACTCCTCACCTGGTTGCCGCCACACATGCTTGACATCATCTGAACCAAATAATTTTATCTTAGTCTCATCAGACCACAGGACATGGTTCCAGTAATCCATGTCCTTAGTCTGCTTGTCTTCAGCAAACTGTTTGTGGGCTTTCTTGTGCAACATATTTAGAAGAGGCGTCCTTCTGGGAGGACAGCAATGCAGACCAATTTGATGCAGTGTGCGGTGTATGGTCTGAGCACTGACAGGCTGACCCTCCACCCCTTCAACCTCTGCAGCAATGCTGGCAGCACTCATACATCTATATCCCAAAGACAACCTCTGGATATGATTCTGAGCATGTGCACTCAGCTTGCATGGTGAGGCCTGTTCTCAGTGGAACCTGTCCTCCTGTTAAACTTCTGTATGGTCTTGGCCACCGTGCTGCAGCTCAGTTTCAGGGTCTTGGCAATCTTCTTATAGCCTAGGCAATCTTTATGTAGAGCAACAATTCTTTTTTTTCAGATCCTCAGAGAGTTCTTTGCCATGAGGTGCCATGTTGAACTTCCAATGACAAGTATGAGAGAGTGAGAGTGATAACACCAAATTTAACACACCTGCTTCCCATTCACACCGGACACCTTGTAACCTTAATGAGTCACATGACACCGGGGAGGGAAAATGGCTAATTGGGCCCAATTTGGACATTTTCACTTAGAGGTGTACTTACTTTTGTTGCCAGCAGTTTAGACATTAATGAGGGGGCAGCAAATTTACACTGTTATACAAGCTGAACACTCACTACTTTACATTTTAGCAAAGTGTAATTTCTTCAGTGTTGTCACATGCAAAGATAGAATAAAATATTTACAAAAATGTGAGGGGTGTACTCACTTTTGTGAGATACTGTATATATATACACACACACACGTGTGTTTGTAAGAACATACAAAAAATCATTAATTGTATTCAATAAATAAGCACAGGAAATAAATCTGATTCATTTCGGTTTAAAAAAATGCTTTTCTTCAGTTAGTTTTAGCAGCAACACATGCTTTTTTGTCAATTTTCAACAGACTTGCTTGACCAGCAGACAGAAATTAGTCAGTAGCATATGAATTATTGTGTAAATAAGGGGTTAACAACTCCTGCACTAAATAATCAATAGTACATAGCCATAATTGTAAATGTCCATGAATGTTCATAAAACTGCGAGCACCAGCGGCAGCCGTCCCTAGAGTGAGATAGCCCTGTATGAAGAAATAAGGGGAAGAAGGGAAGCACTATCTAAGCACAGTATAAAAGTACATTTTATAGAAAAACAGTAATAAAAACTCACTGAATATAAAGAGAGTATTGTTCATCATAGAGAAAAGACACAGTCGCTTGTCCCCATCCTTTAGGACCCGCTAATAAACTCTGTGCAGCAGTAGTTGGAATCAACAGAGTCCAAGATGCCGTGTAGACACCTGGACGTCTCCCTGGCTAGCTTGTAGCGCACACATGGGCGGCTGTGACGTCAGCAGAGGGGAAGGACTGGTGCATCAGCAAGCTACGAGCTTGGTGCTCATTGCTCCTTCTACAGGCCTAAAGCATTATTGTCTGCCCTCCCATATATATAGAGGAGACTGGTGGCTTGAGGACTACAGGGTCTAGCAGCGCTTCTGGTGTACATACTCTATAATAAAATCATAACTATTAAAAAGGTAGAAATTGAATAGTAACTATAAAGGAGATGTTCTGTAAAGTGTTAAATAATGTCCACATTAATAATAAAAGAGGAAAGGAATGCATAAAATGTTGACAGCGTGCTTGCACGTGAGTTTTTATCATCGTGTTTCTAAGTTACTTTTATACTGCACTTAGGTGGCACTTCCCTTCTTCCCCTCAGAAATTGACCTGTAGTTTGTTAAGGCTGTACCTGCTTTGTGAGGGAAAACTATCCTGCCATTGGTCATTTCCTATTAAACTATTATTATGAATTAAAGCGGAGTTCCACCCATGTAAAAGTCAGCAGTTACAAAAAGTGCAGCGATATGGTTGCCCGAGGGACAAGATTAGAAAACTTTTGTTTGCCAAAAATGTGTTGCCCAATTGTTGGCTTGTGTGTACAGAAGTTGGCCCAACAAAAAGTTGGAAGTGCAAACACGCATGCTCGGAATCTAGGAAGTGTTCGGTCGTGTAAACCTGTGTTAGTAATTCACAAATCACATTCACCTGAACTTCCTCTTTATATGTTCGTAACACGTCACCTTGTAAAGCAACATATACTCACCTTTGATTCCCTTGCCCACTGCAGTAACCAGGTGTGGGGACTGTGATGGAATTTGTGATGGTTTGTTTCACCCCTTACTCATCTTCTGGATCCTGAGAGACCCAGCTGATGGACATCCAATAGAAAATGTCCATGTCATGCAGGCACTGAAGAGGACCCAAGCAGGAAGTAAACAGGGAAGAAGAAGACTAAGGGCTGCGGTGCCTAGTGACTGTGTAAAAAAAGGCATTCAAATATGGATTTTTGTTTTTTTTTGATCCAGCGATCAAACATTTTTCCTTGAGAGGGGCTTTCACATATATAGAAACACCAAGAAAGTTTGCAAATATCTATTAACATTTTATCTAAGTCTCCTTTTCCTGTGCTTTGAAAGCTATCATCAAAGGCTCAGGCCAATGTAAACAACACAACATTAATGTTCAGGACCGAGAACAAAGAATGTATTTTTAGGGCCGGGAGTCTTGTACTGCAAAGTAATGCAGTGGGTCCTGGGCTCTCACAGCTCGAGGACAGGCAAATATCTCCCCCACACACTGTTACCAGGTACATATCTATAGTTTCTTTAAAAATGTAAATATTGAGGTGGTTACAAACATCTCCTACAGTAATTTCATGTTGACCATGTTGTATTAGACATAGGGTCAATTCACACTAGGTGGCTGGTATTTTTCTGCACAGGAAGAATGCCAGTCACTGCCGGGGAACATACAATATAACTGTTTTCTATGTGCCCTGTTCTCACTACAGTGCAGCCTGGAGGTGCAGTGAAGTGAGATAATATGCAGACATACTGGTGTCACATGTCACCACGCAGAAACGCAAAACACTGCACTACGATGCAATGACATGAATGAACTGCCACAATAATAATAAAAGAAAAGGACAATGTGATGCACCAAAAAGCGTACCACACTGCCCCCTGTCACAGGTCGCTGCAGCCCAAAATGGACAGCTGCCCACACACTAAACCGCTCCAGTTTAATGTGTGGGCAAGTGTGAATGGGCCCTAAGACTGGGAGGGAATATTGGCATTGAAGAACACAGAACAGGAATAGGAAAGTTTCAAACTGTATGCAAACACATTGCAAAATAAATGCTCATGGGCAATAAGTTTAAAAGCTTAAAAATCTATGTGGCTCATATCCAAAGTTAAAAAAGTTAGAAAGAATAAGAAAAGAGCACTAAAAGATATAAAAATGAAGGAACACTATCACAGTTTGAATGTAAAGAATGTAACAGAATATGTAAAGAATCAAAACAGACGACAGGTTGCGAAAGAGCGTAGGGCAAACCCCCAAAAATTCTTCAAATATGTGATTAGTAAAAAGTCAGGCAGAGTTGGTGACTAGGTACAAAGAGAAGGTAAATTTATTAAATACCTTCTTCAGCTCTGCGTATACAAAGGAACATGGAGGAGCTCAAGTCCATATTTAGGATAGTATTGACAAAGCCCCAAAAGAACCCCAAAGACATAAAATGAATATGGTCCAGAAACACACAACATAAAGGCGAATAAAGCATCTGTGCCAGATTGCTTACACTTACTTGTCTTCAAAGAGTTGAGCTCTATTATTTCAAAGCCATTGTTTCTAATTTTTAGAGACTCTTTAATGCCTGGCTTGGTACCACTAAAATGGTGCAAGGCTAATGTGGTGCCTATATTTAGAAAGTGATAAATGTTTTTACCAACTACAAACCTTTAAGTTTAACTTCTGTAGTCAAAGAAATACTAGAGAGTTTGATAAAAAATACTATATTTTTGCACGAAAAGCATATTTTAACCAATAGACAACATGGATTCTTGAAAGACTGAAGTTTTTTTTAAATAAATCTGCTTTCTTTTTGTGAGGTAGTAAGCATAAGCTTAGACAAAGTGGTAGCTATGGATGTGATATACTTTGCTTTTGCAAAAGCGTTTGACAAAGGTCCCCACACATGGCGAATCAGTAAGTTAAATTTTATAGGCTTGGAAAATTCAGTTTGTAAATGGATAGAAAACTGGCTAAAAGACCGTATTCAGTTTAGTGATAATGATTCATACTCTGAATGATCTACAGTTATTAGTGGTGTACCCCAATGTTAGTTCTAACCTATGTTTAAATGAGATAGAGCAGGGGTGTCCAACCTTTTGACCCTCCTGGGCCACATTGGAAAAAGAGTAATTGTCTTGGGCTACACATAAAATTTACTAACAATAAGGATAGCTGATGAGCAGAAAAAGTTGAGCAGATCACAATTTAATGATCACTGATATAGATAATGTACCTGAGTAATCAAACTTAATTTTTTTGTAATTTTTTTTTTTTATTATAAAAGTAAAAGAGGGCAACATAAAAGGGAGAGGAGAGAGCTGTTGGGTTGAGATCAGGCTCAAGTATTTGGGCTGGGGGGGACTGAACAGAATCTGTTAAGGTAAACAAATTTCTGCCTTTACAGCCACATTAATTTAATACATTTTTGGAGGCATGTCCCTTTAGGAGAAAGCATTAAATACACTCCAGGTATAAGTGTTAATACTTTCAATTTAAACAAATGTGGTGCTGTAGATCTTGAAAAGTCACACTATAATTTTGACCATACGTTTAACTGCGGGGATGCTTCTGGGGAATGTTGCTTCCTCCAGTCTTCTCCATAGTACCTGATGTGTATAAGCTGCAGCAACCCAACATCTCAATCTGCAGTCGCACACTGTGCCTAAGCATACTATATGATTAGACTGTGTCTAAATATGGCTTCTATGTGCTGCCTTTATACAGGAGCATTTCTTATTAACATTCTGCCCTTCCAGATTAATAATGACCTAGAAGCTGGCAGAAAATTAATTGCCTATCACGGCAGAAGCCTGTGCATTTAAAATCTCTCTCATGTATCTGAAATTCCTCTGACAAGGTTTCAGATTTGTGCTGTATGAAACATTAAATTATTAGAAGACAAATTTGTTCTAACCAAGCATATTTAATTTATTTAACAGTGGAATATCATGTATCATGGCAATTTATGAGCTTCTATAATGAGGGTGAAATATACTTTTTTTTTGCTCGGGTCTTCAGTAGCGTGCTATCATACAATACCTTCCCATTGTCCTTACAATATCAACCCTGTCCTGGTTTTTTATGGACCCTGAAATGGGAAGGGGGAGTTTAACACCATGTGGTAAGATAACAATATGCTTGAAGGAAATGAACGTTTAGCGCTAATATACTTCAATTTTTATTTTAAAATATGTCTATATTTACTGAATGAGCCGAACTTGAAGATAATTACTAAATACCCGGATAAAGTACATATAAGAAAGTTGTTTTATCTATAAAATGATTTGTATTTCTGTCCCTCCAGTTCTGAGATTTACACAGCCTTGCAACACAGTATAGTCCTGTCTGGTAGGTGGAGAGACCGGATTTCTATTCTGCGGCAGTTCAGTAACATTTACAGCCCCCCCATTTTACATTTATTCAATGCATTTACATGCTGTACATACTATATAGGGAATTAATAGTAATGAATGCATATATGTGTGTTGGATGCCAAAATTTATGTTTTAAGACATAAGCGTACCCTCAGAAGAATGGGCTTACATTGCTGTTCAATAATAATAATAAAAATAAATAATTTAAATCTGTAGGACTATCAGTGAGAAAACCTTTCTGCAGCTCTGTGTGGAATATAATGTACCCTTCATCTGATTTATCACACACATATACAGTACCCCGAGCCATCCAACCTCTACTGAGAAACATATTAAAGATTTAGGGCTTACTGAGTCAGGACAGGTGTGCTGGCCAGTTCACACTAAGGCCCCTTTCACATGGGTGCATCCATTTGACGGACTCCACTTGTTCATTGGGGGACCGCTCCGCTAATCCCCGCTGAGCAGGCGAATGACAGGTCTGTCTACGCTTACTGAGCAGAGCAGAGACGAAACCCAGTCCCGCTCACCTCTATCGGGTGATTGAGTTAAAATGGATTGCCTGTCAGTTTTTACCCGATCCAATCCGCCAGATTGATGTAAACTTAAGCCCCGTACACACGGGACGACGATCGCACGTACGATCGTGCCAAATCGTATGTTGGCTGTTGTATGTAGCATACTGACTGCACTACACGATCGTACGACCGCAGAAGAACATTCAGGTGCATGTAATTAGCATCCAATCATTCCTGACTTAGGAGCATGCGTGTTTTGCACAATACAACTTTGTTGTACCAACTGCTCTGTACACACGATACAATGGTCGTATGAGAGCTTGTTGGTACGACCAAGTTTTCTAGTCTGCTCATACAACTCCCTTGTACGACCGTCGTATGTTCGACTGTTCAAATCGCGCATACGAACGATCGATATCGCATGCAACGGTCGTTAGTATGACCTGTTGTATGCGATCGTCTTCCCGTGTGTACGGGGCTTAAGACCACCCTCCGTCTGGATTTGGCGGACCTGATCTGATTGGATAACGGCAGATGTCAGCGGACATGTCAATGCTGACATCCGCCGTTCAATAGGGGTGAATGGAGGATCTGATCAGGTCCACCTGAAAAACTGATAGGCGGACCTTTTTGGACAACTCTTGTGAAAGGACCCTTAAGGTCATCATACACTGCTTGATTTTCTCTTGTATCATCATAACAATCATTTTTAGGAGGTAACTATTATCTACTTGTACATTTTAGTTAGCTAATTGTATTACATTACTAATCAATATATATATATATATATATATATATATATATATATACATACTATATTTATAAAAAATGAAAACTTAGGAAATAGGAGTTTTCAGCAGCGCTAAAAGCGTTAAATACAACAATAAAGTGCAAGTGATAATGGAAGTGATTGACATTCCAAAAATCCTTATACATACACATCAATCAAAAGTACATCAATAATGTAAAGTGCATCAATAACAAGAATGCTGTAAACCGCATACAAGTGCATGTGTTCAAAGAGTCCAATCATAACAAAATGACAGGGATGAAAGCTGGTTTCCACACAAAAGCCATAACTTCCTCCACCAGTGTCACCACGTGTAAACATAAACACATTGAGGCTCACCAGATGTATATAGGTCAGTCAGCATATCAATCAGCAGGGCTCTCTATCTCCTCCATTTTCCCTTCAAAAGCCAGTGACTCATAACAAAGGTAGAGCACAAAAAAGCCCCTCATAGTGTATCATTTTATAAAATCGGAACTTTAATCATAATAAAATGCGCTTACATGTACATTGTTGAAACAGTCATTCAAGAACAGTATTTTGTACGGTACCAGTTGGCGATCACCGCTTCTTGCCACTCATCCACGGCGTCTCCACCTGTCACCAAACATTCACCTGCATTGTCGTATGGCCACGCCGCTGACGCGTTTCGTCCCTTCCGACTTGGTCACAAGGGGTGGCCATATGACGCAACAACCCCACTTTAAGTAGCGGCTCCCTCTCTCCACTAGATGGCGTGGGAACTCCTCACATTACTCTTTGCAATATATGCGTGCGGACAATACGTCCGTCTGTGCATTTAACCCCTCAATCCCTCAACTGTACGTTAAGAAATGCCAAATTCAATGACAAATGCTGCACTGTTGAACCAACTGAAGGGGAAAGGATGGAACCGTGCTTCCTAAATATCAAGCCCATGTGTCTTATTATTAGAGCCGTGCTCAAAGGGGATTAATGCACAGTTATATATCAATGCAATATTAAAACATTTTACCAACACTACATATAATCCTTAAAACCAAGATAATAGAGTCATATGATGAATCTCTGACTAAAAACAAAGTAAAAATGCACTACTAAAATAATAATATAAAAAAAACATAAAATAGGTAATATCCACTCAAATGGGTCCTATAACAGATAACCTGGGTCATTCCCATTCACAGACATATCATGTGGAATGCCTACATTAACCCAATATAGTGAGCCTAACACATATAAAAGATATATATATTAAAATATTAATTGTCCAGATAACAAATCTATCTTACCATTACTGCTCTAAATGGGAGCCAGAAGTGGGGCTTATCCACATTCTGTGTATCCCTCAACCAGGTTAACACCCCCCCCCCCCCCATTGGACTATGAATTGCTCAAAAAGCAATTCAAGTCCAATTCTATGTTCAACCCTTCAGGATTAAAAGTTCTCAAGAAATGAATGTACTGGGTTTCTTTCTTTGATATTTATCTTACTTTATTCACTCCCCTCCAGTTGGGGACTAGTTTTTCAACTCCCCAAAATTTTAAACTGGATGTGTCCCTGTTTTGAACCTCTCTGTAGTGTAAAGAAACTCTGTGAAACTTAAACCCCTTTAGTATATTAGTCACATGTTCACCTATGCGGACCTTGAGAGGGCGTTTGGTACGTCCAACATACATTAGACTGCATGAGCACATATATCACATATGTAGAATCGCATGTGATAAATTGTCTAATTTCATGCTGTTTGGCTGTGCTCGTGGAGCGAAAGCTAGTATGTACTCTCACCTCATTCCCCGTA
>BLSH010518376.1:48265-84898 GCA_018402905.1 Glandirana rugosa | reverse complement strand
TCAGTGAACTACGACGTCAGTGTACGAGAACCCAATCGACATCCCTCTCCATCGACTGTCGCAGTCCCTCTCTAATCTCTGTAAAATTGTTGTAGACTAGGACGTAGGACTCTATCTAATGAAATGATGACGACACGACAACGAGACTCCTGTTTATCGTCTTTAAACTCTAAAGTGTATGGCGACGAAACTCAACGTCTAGTTTGAGACGTATTTTGTTGCTAGCGATGCTAGCACGTGTTGCTAGTCTAACAACCTGATTAAACTCTAAAGTTTATGGCGACGAAAAGCTAACCCAAGAGCATGTGACTGCAGCATCAAGTGACTCCAGCTTATATAGAGGCTGAGTCACATGATGCACTGGCCAATCACAGCCATGCCATTAGTAGGCATGGCTGTAATGGCTTCTAAGGGCAAATCAGTGAAACGCTTGTTGATTGGCTGCCCTGCAGCTTCTCAACACGTGGAGTAAAATACCAGAACCCCGGACCGAACCCGAACGTTTTTTGAAATGTCCGTGTTCGGGTCTGGGTCCCGGACACCCGAAAGTTCGGTACGGACCCGAACGTTACAGTCCGGGTTCGCTCAACACTAGTGACAAGCATTTAATACTGTGGGCTCTGGAAGATTAATACAAAGAACAGAAAAACATTGTAGTCTAGAACAGTGTTTTTCAAGCATTTTTCAGTCAAGGCATCCTTTAGAATCGTGCACAATCCCAGGGCACACCAGTTTGATGGCTCATTCACACCAAGAGGTGCATCTGAGAGCACACTTTTTTTGCACATTCCCACACGTTACATTTTTGAGCTGCTCTATGCGTGTGAAACACACAAAAGGGTGCCGGCATGATTTGTAAAATTACACACAAAAAACCACATGGTACTAGCAGGCGCAAATGTACATGCATATGTAATAAGTGTATGGGTGTCATTAAGAATTAAGGAAATGCACAGGTCTGCAAAAGTCAGTGCATTTGTTGAGCGGTATAAGAAAACACATAATTTTGTACCTGTTACCGCACTGCCCCTGGTGTGAACAAGCCCTAAAATGTACTCTGTGAGGCAGAGTTCACTCGTCTGTAGGTTGTAAGCCTCCTCTCCCCCTTCAAACCCCCCTTTTCGCACAAATCCTCCCCAATCCCCCTCTGAGCACACACCCACCCAAATCCTCCCTCCTACCGCAACTCCCCCATCCAAATCACCTTCCCAGAGCAGACCCCCCAAGCTAGCACAACCCCCCACCCAATTCACCCTCCCAGCACAGACCCCCCCAAACTCCCTCTCCTAGCACAACCCCCCCACCCACTTCCAAATCCCCCACCTAGCACAACACCCCCCCCCCCATCCCACCTCTTCCTAGCAAAATTTTTTGTCCCTACAGTAGTGACAGCAGCAGAGAGGAGGAGAGAGCCAGGAGGGGGTGTTGGTTGTGCCCCCCTAGCTCCTCTCCTTCCTGTACATTTGGATCTGAGCAATCCTATGTTAACTCATGTGCTACAGGAGGGAGGCAACACTAGTAACTCCTGTGTACAGAGGAGTCAGAGAGCTCAGCCTGTACCACCTCGATGACACCATTGGCTGGTAGGATGCGGTCAGGCAGCCAACTCAGCTTTCTGTTTAGCTGGTAAGAGTACAGAGAGGAGCAGAGAGCAGGGGATGTATGAGCTGAGCACTCTCCCTCCTCTGTACACAAGGGTTAACAGGCTCCTCTCCCTCCTGTAGTACAGGAGCTATAAAAGGATTGCTCAGATTGGGCTGTTACTGTGGCACCCCTGAGGACTCCTCACAGCACCTCGGTTGAGAAACACTGGTCTAAAGTGTACAGATCTCAGTTGGTTCATATCTTTCATGTCTGCTGCTCTGTTATTGCTTAGTGCTCCAGCTTCCCTATAGTATCCCACAAAGCGTATTACACTTACAGTTTGCAATTTGCATATTACCCATTGGCAAAATATTCTAAGGACAAGAACTTGGCTATCATCAGCTGCAGACTTTACATAACAGCATTTATCTTTTTACATACAATAGAAAATACATAACATGTTTTTAAATGTATTTTCAATGTTGTACTAGCTTCATATAATGTCTGTATCATCAGTAAGATTGGGACAGGAAAGGGCCACACTAATAGCCAATCATGCATTGTTATACTGCACTGTGCTGTGTGTCTAACAAATGGAGATTACTGGTTGAGGGAAAGAACATTTTTGCACATCCTAACAACCACAAGTTGTCCAATTGTGTTAATGTCCAGAATCCTTGGGCTTGGTTGGAATCACCAAATAAATTAAACATGCAGGTACCCATCTCTCCCACTCTGCCTCTCCATTGTTGATTCACTACTAGGGTTAATTTACTATGCTAACTGATTGGTAGTTCCTACAATGAATGTCCTACTGGTAGCAAGGGGCAAAGGTGAGATCCTCTCTAAAGCATTTATTATACCCATCTCTCCCCCTCTTTCTCTAAATTGTTGATTTACTATCAGGTTTAAATAATTTGCAAAAAGATTGGTAAATCCTACGATAAATGTCCTACTGGTAGCAAGGGACAATGATGAGATCCTCTCTAAAGCATTTAAGCACCCATCCCTTACCCTCTTCCTCTCCATTGTTGGTTCAGTTACTATCAGTTTTATCCCACAAACAGCAGAAATGCAACAATTTGTAGCAGGAAATAATCTGTAGAAACCAATCAGATTTCAATAGAGATTCGAGGCAACAGATAAAAGTAATGAATGAGTTTCTATTACTGTCAAGTAAACTTTGCAATGTGCTAAAACATAAGTAAATGCAATTTACCTAAATATGAATTCTATATTCATTTGCACCCTGATTTCACCAACCACCTTACAGGTTGAGTAGGGGGAGCAGATTAATTAGGATTGAGTCTGTGAGTCTGTGCTGTGTAACTTCCACTATGCACCTTGTATACTTCTCAAGGCTTTTTTCAGCTTTAATTTGTATAACTTACTAGCATCATCTAACATGCTTTTCCAGTTTCTATGAGTTCTACACTTTATACATCATGATTGCATTGAGTTACCACATTGTTACTCTCCATCTTTTCTTCAGTGAGAAGCAGGAGTCCAGAAAATGTTATATCACAGCACACTGTTCTAAGTAATCGGTTCAAACAACAGGCGCACATTTAAAAACAGACTAAAGTCGCACTTGTTTATTCAAGCCCATGGGTCTTAAATCACTTTAAATATATTAGTATACAATAAAAATGAGAGAAAAGACCTAAGTAAAGAGAAGCTATGGACTTTAATTTTTAGATACGTATGCAAATGTGATTAGATTATTATACATAATTGTATTTGTGTATGTTAATGCTACAACACACTGTTCTATTTATACTCTTAATGTACATATGTATCTGATGTAGTTATATTTGCTTATTTTATATACACGCTGGGCTTCCAACTTGGGGCGTTCACATGAGCCAGTAGTCTGCATTGCTAGATGCTCACTGCAAATTCCTTGTAAATAAGTGAATTTGTAAGCAGCCATGACAACATCAATTCATCAGGATAGATGAATGGAGCTGTCATTCATAAACACCAGGGATTAACATGGATATGAGCATTACTCTGCACAAGGACCCTTTCATGTCTATTTTTCAGCTGCTAGTGACTGTGTCTGCGTTGACCCCTAACGTGTCTGATTGGCAACTCTGTTCATCCACAGAGATAGATGGAAGCTATCATGGATACTTAATGCAGAAGAAAAGCCTAAAACAATACCTCCCCCTTCTCCTTCCTATGCTGCATATCCTTGGTAAAAAAAAGTTTTGTATACTTACCTCTTTTTATTCCACTCCAGTTTGGTCACATGATCTTGCAGCTCCGGCTCCCCTGTGTCAGTGAGCAGCTGCAGGGGACAGGAGGGAGTGCCAACAACAGTTGGGCCATGAGAGCCTATGGATAACCTCACAGCTACTGGAATTCACAGCTGTTGTTAACCACTTAAAGCGGTAGTAAACCCCCAAAGCTGTTTTTACCTACAGGTAAGCCTATAATAAGGCTTACCTGTAGGTAAAAAGAATATCCCCTAAACCTGCATGGTTTAGGAGATATTCGCCCTGCATGCAGCCGCTGACATTAGCGGCGCATGCGCTCTGACGATCCGGCCAAGGCGTCCGGCAACTCAGAGCTGGCTGCCAGAGCGAAGAGCTCCCGTGCGCATGCGCGGGAGTGACGTCACGCGGCTCCGGCCACTCACAGCGCCGGAGCCGCGTACCCGGAAGAAAGAAGAGGACCAACATGTCAGCGTCCTTAGCGCTGACCGACTCGGGCATCGGGGGCCTCGTTCTAAGGTAAGTATTTCATAATATGTTAGTATGCGATGCATACTAACATATTATGCTATTGTCTTGCAGGATTTTTTTTTATTATTTTTTTTGGCAGCGGGTTTACTACCGCTTTAAGGAAAGAGCCTCTTTCTGAGATTCAGTGCTTACAAGTTAAAATCATATTTTTGCTAGAAATTACTTAGAACCCCCAAACATTATATATTTTATTTCTAACACCCTAGAGAATAAAATGGCGGTCGTTGCAATACTTTATGTCTCACCGTATTTGCGCAGTGATCTTAAAAGCACAGTTTTTTTTAAAAAAAATTCACTTTTTTGAATTAAAAAATAAGACAACAGTAAAGTTATCCAATTTTTTTCTATATGGTGAAAGATAATGTTATACCGAGTAAATTGATACCCAACATGCCATGCTTCAAAATTGCGCCCGCTCGTGGAATGGCAACAAACGTTGGCATGTAAAAATCTTCATCAGCAAAGTTTAAACATTTCTACAGGTTACCAGTTTTGAGTTACAGAGGAGGCCTAGTGCTAGAATTGTTGCTCTTGCTCTAACAATCGCGTGATACCTCACATGTGTGGTTTGAACACCACTTACACACACACACTTACATATGCGTTCACTTCTGCGCACAAGCTTGGTGGGACGGAACACTTTAACATTTTTTTTTTTTCTTATTTATTTTACTTTTTATTTTTTATTTTTACACTGTCCTTTCAAAAAAAAAATTGTGTCACTTTTATTCCTATTACAAGGAATGTAAACATTCCTTGTACTAGAAAAAAAGCATGACAGGACCTCTTAAATATGAGATCTGGGGTCAAATATGCCTCAGATCTCATATTTACACTAAAATGCAATAAAAAAATGTAATAAAAGTCACAAAAAAGTGTCTCCTTTAAGAGCATTGAATGCCATAGAGCTGAGGGGGTGCCATCTTGCCCTCACTTGGCATTCAGGCAGTGAGGGGAGCACACCCGATCCGCTGTTACCGACGGAGACGACTGGAAAGTGGTGGGGGCAAACCTCTCTGCTGCCCCCGATAAAAGTGATCTTGCGATGATTCCGCCACAGAAACCAATTTTATCTGAAAGCCGACTGCCCACTGAAAAAAATGGTACCGGGGTTATGGTAGCTCTCTGCTACCATAACAACAGTAATCCATGCCAAAGTACCGATGTACAATGACGGCGGGTGGTCGGTAAGTGGTTAAGCAATCCTTTACATAGGGAAGCTGAAACTGCAGTATCACATGACCAGACCAGACTGGATTAAAAAAAGTAAGTATACTGATTTTTTTTTACACAGGGCATGCAGCATAGGAGAAGAGGAAGGGAATGTTTTTAAGAATAGTTAGTGTTTAGACTTTTCTTCAACTCTAACACAAATTAGATTTTACGTTTTTAAAAGTAAAGCCCTACCTAACAGCCTTCTATTTCTACAAGATACCTGCTGTTCCATTTCTTAGCCAGAAAAAAAGTAATTTCCATGCCCCTCTCTGATTTAGTTACACTTTGTTTTATGTCTTAAATTTCTTTGACTTTATGTCTAAGCTCTATGCGAGGAGGACACCCACCATGCTAACATCCAATTAATTATATAGAGGATTGAGGGAGTGTAATTCTCCCTCAATATACAAGATGGATTTTGAGTGCACAACACGAGGCAAAAATTTATAAAAGGTATATGTTTATTACAAAAATCACACTAAATAAGTTGACAGACATAGCACCCTGGTAGCTCAACACAGGATCAACAGATAACCCAATAACACATTCATGCAGAATATGGAAACTCGTTACAAGGTAAGTAAAAAGTCCATAATGTATTTGGTAGTAGAATACTTATGTATCAGAAAGTGGTACTGTCCATAAATTTTCTCCACGTTTGCTTTTTCGACACATTTCACAGTTAGATAGCTTGCTCAGGATAAATTGGGTAGGTGCTGATATATCAATTAAAAGAAAGAGAGTTTGGTAGAACAAAGATTATCAGTATGAAAAAATAGTGCAAGTTACATTATAAACAGTATTGTATTCTTTATAATTAATGTTAGTGTTCTTGTCTCTACTGCATAAGATTACATATAAGACAAGACAAGCCAAATATAGAGAGTACAGTACAAGGAAAGAGATGTAGCGCTTACAAGCTTCTCAGCTGGGGTATCTGGGGTCAGAGCGGAAGAGTGCGTATGTGGGGTGCTAGGCACCGAAAGGACGGGGGCGGAGTTATCCAAGTTGATGGCGACGTCTGTGGGGCAGCCGGCTGACGGAGCAGAAGTGACTCTGTTGGCAGTAAACACAAGAGAACAGGCGGTGCCCCACTAAGTGTAGAAGAAGATAAAAACAAAGATTTTATTAAAAATGCACTTACAAGAGTTAAGTGATATCAGGCATGTAAATGTCCAGGCATCCCAGTATAGGTAGTCCGAGTGCTGGGGTCCCCCCGTCACATGTGCCCGGTCGCTGCCTGGACATTTACATGCCTGATATCACTTAACTCTTGTAAGTGCATTTTTAATAAAATCTTTGTTTTTATCTTCTTCTACACTTAGTGGGGCACCGCTTGTTCTCTTGTGTTTACTGCCAAATATAGAGACACTACAACACAAATGCTTGGCTGATGATTAATCAGAGCAGACTTAGGGTAACCAACAACAGACAGATTAAAAACGTTATGGATACCAGCAGAGCTCTGAAGGACAGTATATCCAGCTTAAATGCATATCATATGCATTTGGGTGGCATGGGTGGCAAGCAAGGAGAAATGAGGGAAAAGGAACTCCCAATCTTCAAAGACTTTGTCATAGTAGAGTCTGTAATAGAATGTGTATTATTCTTTCTTATGTTAGTGGATAATGGTTTATGTCTAAGCTCTGTCTAAGCTCTGCCACTTCATTGTCAAGAAGGAGTGCAACAGTGGCCAATAAAAGCAATGTCTGGGATATGGTAATGATAGTTTGGATATAAAGTCAGAGAAAGTGAGAACCTGGAAGAGAGTGAAACTAAATCAGAGAAGAGCACTTTCATTTATTTTGCTAATAAATGTAGCATATCATTTATCTGCAAAGATTAAAGGTAGGTGCTGTGTCTACTGACACTGGTGGTGTGATTGAGGCCTTTGCAGTGCAGCATAGTAGTGTGTGCTTCTTATTCTCCTTATGGGTCTATTAGTCTGTGATGTGTGGTGGAAAACCAATCTGTATATAAAATTGTCTTTTCAAAAATGTCACCAAGTGTCATAAAAAATCACATTTAGCAAACATTAATTACTTAAAGTGAGTATGAACTAAAATGGCATGTATGTTTACTGTTAAACATCTGAGGGGCCTCGAAGCACAGGATGCTATATGCATATTACAACTAGTCTAACGGAAGTAAAATTGTGCTTTGCCCCTCGCAACCCATGCATTGTGATAGGTCAGGAGTTAAAGTACAACTAAAGGCAAAACTTTTTTTTTATTTTGTACAGAATGGAGATGGATTAGAACACTTGTCAATTTTTACTGCTGTGTGCGCCCCCATATCATTGTAAGTTAAAGTAAAAAAAAATCCCAAATTTTGGGTTTTCCCCAGAAAAGTAATAGGGGGAAACCTTCCAATGGGGACACTCATTCTGGTGAACTAGGGGATCTCAAGGGATCTCCTTGCATTCCTCCATTTGCAGAGATCTCCTCTCACTTCCTGTTTGGCTATGGGACAGGAAGTGAAAGGAAACTTCCCCAATGGGACACAGATGGCAAAAAATAAACTGACAGGGGTTATAACCCTCCCATACTCTATCCAAAATGACGAATACATTTCACCTATAGTTCTACTTTAAGCACAAAGAATAAGAGGTGCATAGACATCTTCATTTTCTGTCTTTCTACTTCCTCTGTTGCTATTTGCAAATGAGTAAACCCTGCCTTTTAGGACTTCTGGACAAACATACGTACATACATACAGTATGTTTGCAATACATCTCTGACAACAGCAACTTTAAACTGTATACAGAGCCCCTTTTGAAATACTGCAGCAATGAAGCCATGACTGCAGCATGTAATTTGAAGCCAAATATAATGAAATAATGAAACAAATGACAGCTGATTGGGATTGTGAACCATTCTTGCTCAACATGCTGGTGTTCTTCCACAGCTGATTTTTTAAAGTTTTGAATGGAGATATAAATTCATGATTAATTGTTTCAAAATGTAAGAATTTTGTTTTACAGATAACAAATTCTTGTAACTGGATTTAAGCAAGTCAAGGTAACTTGTCCTTAGGCAGAAAAAAAATTATAAATATATATATATATGTATAATTAACCTTTAGCCGAGGAGAGACAGTATGAAGAATGGCCCAGTGAACATTCAAAATTAACAAGTCTTTAAATAAATCAAATTGTACTTTTGGTCCACTGGACCTTTAACAAGACCTCAGCTCTCCTTAGTATATCAACTCGACTTAATGGTATCCCTGGCTGTGGCTGGTACCCGCAGAGAGGAAGAAGCTCCTTGGACAGTGATTGGGATAATGAACAGTACTGTAGTGAAGTGAGATCAAACAGCATTCTAACAATGCTGCACCCCATGATCCTTTGGACTTTTCTCTACAAATTGCTTAAAAACATGTTGCTGCTGATATTGCGATGATAGATTATAAGAGAGATGCATAGAGAACCTGCAGGAGAACTAGAAAGGAATCAGAATTACTATAATTATATGCTCTAGAAAGCATCTCTGACTGGTCAGCATTCTTATTTATGCAGCTTTTTTAAGACTCCAATAAATACTATATTTGCAGACAAAAAGTCTGACTGAACTATAGCCAGGAAAGCTTCCATGCTTAATGCTGCCACAAGATACTGTACCCATCAACCTCAACATGCCCCACCTTTCATGAACACAGCTGTTTTTGAAAGTATGGGCACTCAGTTTGGGAAGAAGTAGAGGGTTGTAAGTACTTTTCCAAAGAAGGACCTCAATGGAGCAAAAATAACCTTACTTCATGTTACTTCCAATAGGATGGCTCTTAAGACAAAAACAATCCAAACAATAAGCTTGAATGCCATATTGCCTATATAGGAAAATTGGCACAAAGTTGTACCCTTTAATATTACTGCATAATACAAGTTTGTAAATGGAGGAAAGGCTTCTTTACAGTAACATCTATGAAGATGTGAAAAAGACTTTAGCAGGTGCGAGCTCTAGCCAGCTCTGCAGATTGTTTGAAAAAAAGCTAACTAAAGTCTAATGGCAGGAAAAACATTGACTATGGCAATAGCAACTCTTGGAGAAAAAATTTGACCACACATTAGAGGACAGGAGGTTTAGATAAGTGTACTAGATAATGCACACCAGAAAAAATAAAAGTTCTCATAGTGCGGTATTTATTAAATGGATATAAGTGCTCACAAAGCATAAAAAATGCACTTACATTTTCTGGTGCCCAATTCCTCCGCAATACACTTAGACTGTAAGATGTATCCTTGCCCCAGCTCCACTCACGAGAGTCAGCGTGTGTTCCAAAGACTGGAACCAGAAGTGACATCACTGGAACCAGATATGGTGATCTAGTTACTGCCTCTACATGTTTCGCTGGATCAGCGTCCTCGGGAAGCTCCCAGGGAGCTGATGTGCATTATCTATTCCATTGAGAGTAACTAGCAGCATCGCTGGGGAAGAATCAGGTCTGTTGATGGATTACTATTTGGAGAGCATATCTGACCTTCACTTTTGCCAGGGGGTCATAATATTGTGGTGAATGCATTGGAGTGGCACATGTAAAACGCTGTCAAAATAAGAAGTGGAGAAAGACCCATTTGTGTTAAGAACACTTATTCACACAAGTGGATGGGACTTTATGGTTTATTTGATGGACGATTAGAAAGTTGTATACATATGTTTTTGCTGGAGCATGTTTGCAATTTTACAGGGTGATAGCACTGAACTTTATTGTTTGAGCCTATTATTACTGCTTTCACCCGCAAGTGTAAACTAAGCTTTAGAGGGTCACTAATCTTGATAGTGGCTTTAAAATGATGCTTGAAAGCTATTTATAGTTCTCTCTGAGAACAGGCGTGTTTTATAGTAAAAAAAAAATGTAAAATGGCAAATAAGAGAACAAATGTGTACCAATTATAGATTCGTTGACTGAGAATGTCAGTGTATATTTAAACGAGGCTGATTGAAGACAAGCAATAGCCCAAAGTAAAGACTCACCTGTGCCCTGGTGTTCTTAGGACTCCACAGGCTTCTTGGTAAAATATTCAAAGAACACAAAGTGCTACAGGGCTCTGAATAAGAATGGGTTGTCAAGGATTTTGTGTTTACCTGGGTGTGTTTGAAAACAACTGTTTTTCCTCACTTGATTGAGAATTGTCATAGTATTTTTTTATTGCTTAGGTAGAAAAAACAAGCAGCAGTACAATTTTACTAAAGTCTTCTACCCTACTTAAACAATTCAGACCTCCAGGTGACTTTTTCAGTGCCAAAATACTGGGCCAGCAGTTCTTGGCTTGGATCTTTCAAAGTCAAAAACTCTATTTGCTAGCAAACGTTTGCTCATGCAAGACAAAAACATCATATCCCAGCAATATCTGTGCTAAAAATCACAGCACAGCAGTGGTGTATATGCATTCATGGCTCCAATAATTCATCACCTATACAGCACTAGTGAAGACATATGGACTGTCTCTGCTGTCAATATTTATTGTCAGCATTATTGAGGACCCAGATAGCAAAGATAACTTGACACAAATTTGTGGCAGTGTTGAACTGTAAGTCAGTTAGCTTACTGCACATTTTCACTGGCAAGTTGTACACTTCACAAGTTCTAGTTGCCACTTTTCCAATTTGTAGTAAATTTGCATGGCAAGTCTCTAGCAAGAGCAAAGTTGCAGTGGTGAGTCTATAGCAAGAGCTATGTTAGTTTACAGCATGAAAATTCAGCCACAGTGACCCCTGTGGTGGAATGAATATTGCGCAACATAACTGAGCCAGAACTTGCAGCTGACTTGCAGAATGTTTGCAAAGAAAGTTGAGTGATGCAATGGAGACTTGCTATGGTTTTTTTTCATAGTTACAACACTCTAGCTTGGATGTAAATATGCATGTGCCATACCTGGGCGATTCCTGTGGAAGCTGGAAAACATTGTACTTGCTGCTACTACAGTGACTGCCGCTAGCTTCCAGGTCCTGTGCCTTGCTACTTAGTGAATACAAGGGGTTACTTGCTCAGCACAGCCGTCATTTAAAGGACACCTTCATTTTGTGAATGATTGCAAAGCATTCTCCGGTTGAGTGAGGTGGAGATCGTGACACCCCCATTCTGCCTCCCAGAGACCTGCTGACAGACTCCCACTGTGTACAATCACAGCGGGTGTCAGCAGGAGGGGGTTCCTGAACCCAGAAACAGGCAGCGATGTACCAGTATGTCGGTTTGCCTGCACAGGCCGCCCGTCTGCAGTACATTGTGGGCGGGCAGGTGGTCCTTAAGTGGTTAAAGTCCAGTTCTAACCAAAACTATAGAGTTGAGCTTTAAATTGTTTAGGCATACAATTTACTGCTACACCTATGAATGTAGACCTTTTATGACAACATACTATGCATGAGCATATTCTGATTAGCATTTTTAACATGGAGGGTGCTACCTAGGCCTTTAGGCCTTGCATTTTCTTGCTAAGTCTGCTTTAAGCAGGGTCAGCCTCAGGGATCCTGTATCTCATCTCTCCTTGAACATAAACAGGTATATATAGTGTCAGGAAGTCTGCCCTCACAGAGGAGAGGACTAGAGTTGAGTGGACACCTGGATGTTAGGGTTCGGTGGGTTCGGCCGAACTTCGCAAAAAAGTCCGGGTTCGGTACCGAACTTGAGCCCGGACCCCAAACCCCATTGAATTCAATAGGGACCCAAACTTTTCGGCACAAAAATGGCTGTAAAAAAGTCCTGGCAAGTGCTAGAGGGCTGCAAAAGGAAGTAAAATGGGGGTAAGAGTAGGACAAGTGCCCTACAAAAAAATGGGGATAGGGAAAATAACTTAAAATCAAATTTAAAAAAAAATGGGAAGGGGGGATGGATGTGGAGTAGGAGCCTAGAGGTTGACTAGGCCGTGACCGTGGCAGTGTAGGAGATGATTTTAGAACAATAATCTGTCCCTTACAGCAACAGCAGGAACCTGACCCTATAGGAGTAGGCAATGATTTTAGAACAATAATCTGTCCCTTACAGCAACAGCAGGAACCTGTCCCTATAGGAGTAGGCGATGATTTTAGAACAATAACCTGTCCCTTACAGCAACAGCAGGAACCTGACCCTATAGGAGTAGGCGATGATTTTAGAACAATAATCTGTCCCTTACAGCAACAGCAGGAACCTGACCCTATAGGAGTAGGCGATGATTTTAGAACAATAATTTGTCCCTTACAGCAACAGCAAGAACCTGACCCTATAGGAGTAGGCAATGATTTTAGAACAATAATCTGTCCCTTACAGCAACAGCATGAACTTGGCCCTATAGGAGTAGGCGATGATTTTAGAACAATAATCTGTCCCTTACAGCAACAGCAGGAACCTGACCCTATAGGAGTAGGCGATGATTTTAGAACAATAATCTGTCCCTTACAGCAACAGCAGGAACCTGACCCTATAGGAGTAGGCGATGATTTTAGAACAATAATCTGTCCCTTACAGCAACAGCAGGAACCTGACCCTATAGGAGTAGGCGATGATTTTAGAACAATAATTTGTCCCTTACAGCAACAGCAAGAACCTGACCCTATAGGAGTAGGCAATGATTTTAGAACAATAATCTGTCCCTTACAGCAACAGCAGGAACCTGACCCTATAGAACTAGGAGATGATTTTAGAACAATAATCTGTCCCTCAAAGCAGTAGACTCTACCTAGTCCAGAATCAGATCATTCTGTAATGCAGGATGAGATCTGCAATCTGTCCCTCAAAGCAGTAGTAGTAGTAATCTCTACCTAGTCCAGAATCAGATCGTTCTGTAATGCAGGATGAGATCTGCAATCTGTCCCTCAAAGCAGTAGTAGTAATCTCTACCTAGTCCAGAATCAGATTGTTTTGTAATGCAGGATGAGATGTTATTATATCTGCAATATGTCCCTCACAGCGCCGGCAGCATCCTCTCCCTACACTAGCCTGAGAGCATGTGATATGCAGCATTACGTGACTCCAGCTTATACAGTGGCTGGGTCACATGATGCACTGGCCAATCACAGTCATGCCATTAGTAGGCATGGCTGTGATGGCTTCTAAGGGCAAACCAGTGAAATGCTTGTTGATTGGCTGCCCTGCAGCTATTCAACAGGCGGGATAAAATACCCGAACCCAAACTTTTTTTCAAATGTCCGGGTTCGGGTCCGGGTCACAGACACCCTTTACAGTTCGGGTTCGCTCAACTCTACAGAGGACCATACAACACAATACTCAGCAGCAGATGGATAGATGCAAATCTGCTGACCAAGAGAAAACAACTGCTTTCAAAATAGCTGGAGGCAGTGCATATTTCAGAGAAATTGCAGTTTCAGAGCTGGGGAATCTAGCAAGAACCTGGGTGCACAAGTGTAGCGATGGCAATATCCTGGTCCACTTTAGAAGTCATTTCATGCTCTGGGAAGGGCTTAGCTATGATTGTCATGTTATAGTACACTATAGTACTTATGTGTAATTATTTAAGAAGGGTTAGGGTTGAGCTGTTTTTTTGTGTGGCTGTTGGGGCTCAATAATACCTTCTTTCTTATTTTCCCTGTGCGAGCAGTTTGATCTTTTTTTGTGTTGAAAAGTCTTCAGTAAAGCAGTTTAATTCCAGTGTTTTTTTAGCCCAAGCTAACCAGAATCCACATCCCCAAACATTGTGACAATTCTGAAAGCATATGTTGTGCAATAAATGATATGCATGGTGTGAGCATTACATTCAAATTATAAACATGTTCATAGATGTTAATTAATTTTGAACCTTTTCCTGCATTTTTCAACTTCTCAAAATGTGCAATACTTCCTTGAAATGTATAAATTAAGGGTTCTGCTGAATTATACATTACTTTCAGAAGCATTTTGGTTGGCATCTTATAAAAATAACACAGAATGTGGTACAGTGAATGATATGGTCATGACATATAATATAAATTGAAAGGAACATAAGCTGTGGCCTTGGGAGAAAGACTGGAGCACAGCCTTACGTGTGTGCAATCTCAAACTTTATGATGAGATCATTTCAACTCACAGCCATCGCCGTAGGCTAGACTCTACAGAAGAGCAACCTTGAAAATTGATTTGTGTATTTAGTAGTACAAATATTAAATGCTACAAACAGGTGCTACTGACATATACACTATTAAATATTAAAGATCATTTTGACATGTTGTGGAGACTTCTAAGAGTTTCAGGTACTACGCTTCAACAGCACTGCTTCATAGATAAAAATAAACAGGAAACAATGTTCTATGATCAGAAACTTATAAGTAAATACATTTTGTGATTAATGGAAACCAACAACTGCTTGGACATTAAATATATCAATGAATTATCAGTCTTTGGAAATCAAGGAAGTCTCAACTTGGACACCATTTTATTCATTACAGACCAGAGAACCCTATGCCTACATGAATTTTAATACATAAAACAGATTGCTTGCTCCCTTCAGCTGGCATAGAACAGTTGATTTAAAGAGGAAAACACATCTTGGATATAAATCAAGAAGCATGGACCAAACAAACACTTTATGAGCTACACGGGTTAAATTCTCACTTCCCTGAATCTGCCATTTGGGAAGAGGGAGTTAGACACACCAGGACTGATGTTCATAACCACAGACAGGCAGCACCCATAATAGTCTAGCAATCAGACTATTACTTTTCTAACCACGTTTGAAGCAGGTGAAGACTGAATTATTTAAGTGTAAATTAATTACGGTAGGTGCTGCCAGCATTGTACACAGTTCAGATGCTGCTTGGTCATGACTGCTGAGGTTTTTGGAGTGGGGAACAGGGATCAGGGTAATGCCAGGCTATTTTCCTAGTAAATTTTCCCATAACTAATGATAGTGGTGCTAGATGTCTGATTTCTGTAAACAGCTTTGGGAACAAAGCTAGCTGTATTCAGAAAACATAACAACATAGGTTTGACATGCACGAATATGGAAAGATTGCATACACACTGGAACAGTAAGATATACAAGGTTATAAATCACAGCTAATATTTTTTTGTCATTTTGCGCAACAACAACATCAACACTCAGGCCCAAAACAATCCTTTCGTCTGTTGCAACCCTAAAGATATGCTTGATTGCTGTCTGTGTATGTAAGTGCAATATATTCACAAAAAAATGTTTTAAATGCTAATACAAGACTTCACTATGGTTGGCTCCTTTGTTCCATCTTTATGTGTATGATGCAGGAGACTGACAGGCTAGTCTGGAGACTGTGTTTATCTGGGTGGACAGAAATATTAAGAGGCTCTCTTTAAAGAATGAGTGACCAGGTTTAGAGCTGATTAACAGATGATTGTATCCACCAAGGCGTATATTGACCACCTTATTGAGGTCAAAAGCTTCTGGTAAGCCTCCCTCTTGCTACACTAGGGTGACGGGACCCCTTTCTCTTTGGATGTCTGGACATCTTCTGCATTTCCCTTCTCTAGTAACACCTCTACATCCATTTATATTAACTATTTTTTCACCTTTGAAGTCCATTCCATCTGCAACCACTCTTCATAGTTTGTGATAAGGACTTTTTGCTATATGTATTATTCAGTTCACTTTTTATGCGCAAGCACAATTTTATCGCTATCTGATGGTTTTGAGGATTTGTTTTTAGTTTATATTTATACTTTTTTGACTCATTAGCATTATAGTTGATTTTTACCCATGCACATGTCTAGATGAATTTAATTATGCTGCACATTTGGTCCATTTTAATGCACAAGCACTTTAATGGATTTCACATTCATTTGATTTTGACTGAATGTTTTTAGTAAATTTACTGTTTTGGACAGTTACACTATAATTGGATCATCAGCACACATGTATTGAGTTTTGGTACACAACAGCACTGTTTTACTTAGTGTCTGGCTTAGCCCACACTTGGCATAAATCATTAAATGCTGTACTTTTTTGTCTCTAACCCTAAAAGATAGCCTCACAAGACTGTTGTACATAAGTAAAAACTATAGCTAATGCAAGAGGTGACTTTAGATATAACTCTTTTAGCTCGTTTTACATTCATTTTGTAGAGAGTAAAATTACACAATCTAAAAGATAGAAAAGTACAACTCAGACCTCAATTGTTAGCCAGTGCCCTAAATAACATATTAAGAGTATGTGACTATGTTCTCTGCCTATAATATCCCTAATCATTATTATAATATTATTTTATATAAAAGGAAAAAGGCATATCAGCTCAACTTTTGGTATGAAGTGCTACAAGAATTAACCAGTATCTTCAGAAAATAATTAGTGAGTTTAATAGTAAGTGACTTACAGACAGAAGTATTTGAAAAGCACTGTGGATGACCTCTATGTACTGAAATTCAATGATGCATCCTGTCACCGAAATAAACGAGTGGTCTCCAAGGTCTCTGTTGGCTGGGGGAGGCACTACCCTTCTTATGCAACCAGGTCCATGTTCTCTCCACCATGAACGATGGATGGAGATATTAAATGTCATAAGATCTGTTTCCTATAGAAAGAATATAGAAAAGGAAAAGGAACGAGTCAGCTATGTTCTGGTGCAAAGTTAAAATTTACTCTTTTTTTTTCAACATTTCCTTATGTAATAGGCAAATTTACAAAATGCTAGATTTTACTTATCATGTGGCAATGACAATGAAAACAGTTTGTTGAAATGAAATAGTATTAAAATGAAATTGTTGAAATTGTTGAAATGAAATAGTGGGGACTTAGAGAGTAAACATTTATACACAGCATGCATGAGTACAAGGGATCCCACAAAGCTCAAAAGGAAGTCTGTGAATCCTAAACAGGTAGGCTCAGGTACCTTGCATCACCTGCTGTAAGGAAATTCGTTTAATGCAAACTGTAATGGGTTTACCTTAACTTTCAAAAAGGACAGAAACAAGTTTTACAATATTAATAGAGTTGAAACCACAAACTGGATTGCATTAAAAAGTAAATTAAGAAAGTGCCAAAATAATTAAAAAATACAGCTCTAATAGTCATTATCATAGAATAGAGCCGTGGTAAAATTTAGATCCAGTGGCAGGATTTAGTTAAGAACTTAAAGTGAAACTTTACCCATAACAGCTTGATAAAAAATAATGTTCTTTAGCAAGGAACATACATTCCACATAACTAATTATGCTACCATAATTTGTGAGTGCTGTAAATTGTTTCCAGTGCTGTTCTTGTTGCTTTTTTTCTGAAGGCTTCCATTTTGCTGAAGCCCATAACCCCTGAGCAACAGTAAATCTTTAGGCTGTCAGCAGATCAGCCTCTACATTCTCAGCAAAGTGTCAAAAATATAGAACATGTGCACAGCAGGGTGAGACAGTGTATTACTGGATTTTGAACAGGGAAGGGACTTATTTTTAATGTTTTACTTAACTATACCTGCAAAAGGGACCCGTCTGCAGTAACCTAGCAGGATTTAATTTTCTAAATATACTTTCACTTTAACAAACACCCAGGATCAGAGGGGGGCACAAGATCAGAGCACAGGAAAGGACATGTGCTAACTGATAATACACTATAATTTCGCTAATACTGTAATTGGTAATTCAAACAGCCAATCAGAGATTTCCTTTTTTGGCAGTTTTCAATGAAGGCAGTACATTACAACATCATCATTCTACAAAGATTGGAAGGAAGATATAAATTAGTTGCATATACAGCATTAGCAACTATTCTGAAAATATAATTATTGCTAATAATGTTATTGTTCTCAGTAAAATTAGTTGACTTCAGACTGACTATATCAAAACTGTTACACTGTATACTTGACCTCTAGCATCTGATTTATCAAAATAACTTCACTGGTATTCTATGTGCTGATAAAAGCTGAGCCACAGATCAATAAATGCATGCTTCAAAATCAATCTGATGAAGGAGCCAGAGCATGCCTTCACTTTAACTTCTTGGAAACCTTTGTATAGGATTCTAAGATGCCATCAAGAAATCTATTACCACATGAATTTATTATCATTTACAGGAATGTATCTTGAAGAAATCTGCACAAAAGTTAATAGGAAATTGAAGCAACAATCTCACAAGGCGCTATAACAATGAAGGCCCAACATAAATAATATTATAATATGTTAGAAAGGTTATTGAAGGATCACAAACTTTTTGCTAGCTGTTCACACTATACATATACATATGCATATGTATACTATTCATATACATAGTGCCTATGTAAATGCTTTCAAAGAAACACAAACACCTAATGGGCAAAACCATCATCTCTGAACTGCCTCATAGATCTAAAACCCAAAGCTGATGACATTTAGTTTGCCAAAGCACTGGGTATTACAAACAATTGTTATGTGTTTTTTTTTTATAAAATACTGTTTTTAACTTTTTTCATTCTTTTTTTTTTTTTTGCAACACTGCACTGCTGATCTCATCCAGCTTCCCATAGCCCTTTCCTTTCTACATACACTTGCTTCTGTGTCTGCTTGCACTTCATTGCTCTGTACTGCCTCTTGATAGTCACAATGGTCAGCCATGCCTGCATAATGTGTGTCGCAATAGCCACTTGTAGTCTCCGTCAAGGGAATGTGTGACAGGGTGACAATGCAGCAGCACACTTGGGAGACAGTTGTTATGCAATAAAAGAAAGTGTCCAAATAATGACATTCACAGCAGGATTACCAGGTATTATCTTTAAAGAGGAGCTATAGTCTCCCCCCAAAAAAAATTAGAAGTCAGTAGCTACAAATACTTTAGCTGCTGACTTTTAAAATAAGGATGCTTACCTGTCCAGAGATCCAGTGATGTCCGCACCTAAGCCGACTCTTCAACTGGGTTTGGGTGCAGGCACTGGCATCTTAGATAATGAAAATCAGCAGTAAAGCCTTTTGGTTTCACAGCCGGTTTCCTACTGCACATGTGCGAGCTGCGCTGCACTTTGTGAATGGTCCTGCAGTCTTCTGGGACCTCTGTGTGTCCCAGAAGGTTTTGGGGGGAAGGAGAAGGAGGCCGAACATCCTCACAGATCTGACCCGGAAGTGGGAGCAGGTACCTGTCAAAATTAGGTACCCCCCCTCCCAAAAAAAAAGTGCCAAATGTTGCAGTTGAGGGGGGAGGATGCAAAGAAGCGGAACTTTTGGGTAAAGTTCAGATTTAAGGATAGCAGCAGATTTAAAGCGATTGAAAACAACTTTTGTATTACATAGATCTTTAGGTCTTCTTTAAATGTCCATGACCATTAAATCTGTGAGATCTGTATGCAGACAGGGCTGGGGAGGAAGATATTTGCACTATTCAACCTGTAGATCTTGACTATAGGTTGAATTGGGGCAGAACACAGCACAGGAAATGCTTTTAAAAATTTCACTTAATAGATACTTAAAGTGTGTAAAAACTTGAATGAGCAAGGTAGACTACACAGGTAATAAAATAAAGTGTTCACACCAGCACTGGTTGGCTGGATTGTTGGTGTTGTATACATGTCACATATGTTTCTCATCAACTCATGGTGAGGGCTCCATGTTTGTGTATGCTAGGAACGAAAAAACTTTGTTTTTTCCTTAGGGCTTAACAAGTTCTGGTCTGGATTCTGGAGCCTGGAGGCTTTGTAGAGCGTTGGGTGTAATAGAGCCTCAAGTCCTACATCCTTCTTCCTTGGCTCACCTGTTAGCCACATCTCACTTATTAGTCAGCTGTCCACAGGCCATTTTATATTTGAGATGGCTTATACTAGAGGTGATTTCTCTCTCCTCTGCTGTAAGAGCCAGCTGCTGGGCTAAAAGGCTGACTGCTGACAGAATGCTCAAAAGATACATATGCTGTCTGCTTGTCTTAGGGAACCCATTAGTGTGTACCCTGTTAGAAACTGACATAAGTTTTGCTTGTGGCACAGACAAGTAGATGTTTGTTTTGTTTATACTATGGGCTGTACAAAGCCCTCCTGCATTGAATTGTGTATTTACTGCTGAAAAAAGCACACAACAAAACCTACATGGATCTTCCTGGGTGTCCATGTCTCATGCATGTTATTTCTACTGCCCCCACCATTTGAGCCTGTCCCCCTTACAGTGTATATATTCTATCTATCTATCTATCTATCTATCTATCTATCTATCTATCTATCTATCTATCTATCTATCTATCTATCTATCTATCTATATATATATACAGTATCTCACAAAATTCAGTACACCCCTCACATTTTTGTAAATATTTGATTACATCTTTTCATGTGACAACACTGAAGAAATGACACTTTGCTACAATGTAAATTAGTAAGTGTACAGCTTGTATAACAGTGTAAATTTGCTGACCCCTCAAAATAACTTAACACACAGCCATTAATGTCTAAACTGCTGGCAACAAAAGGGAGTAGACCCCTAAGTGAAAATGTCCAAATTGGGCCCAAAGTGCCAATATTTTGTGTGGCCACCATTATTTTCCAGCACTGCCTTAACCCTCTTGGGCATGGAGTTCACCAGAGCTTCACAGGTTGCCACAGGAGTCCTCTTCCACTCCTCCATGATGACATCACAGAGCTGGTGGATGTTAGAGACCTTGCGCTCCTACACCTTCCCTTTGAGGATGCCCTACAGATAGGGTTTAGGTCTGGAGACATGCTTGGCCAGTCCATCACTTTTACCCTCAGCAGTGGTCGTCTTGGAGGTGTGTTTGGGGTCATTATCATGTTGGAATACTGCATTGCGGCCCAGTCTCCGAAGGTAGGGGATCATGCTCTGCTTCAGTATGTCACAGCTCATGTTGGCATTCATGGTTCTCTCAATGAACTATAGCTCCCCAGTGCCAGCAGCACTCATGCAGCCCCAGACCATGACACTCCCACCACCATGCTTGACTGTAGGCAAGGTACACTTGTCTTTGTACTCCTCACCTGGTTGCCGCCACACACAATTGACACCATCTGAACCAAATAAGTTTATCTTGGTCCCATTAGACTACAGGATATGGTTCCAGTAATCCATGTCCTTAGCCTGCTTGTCTTCAGCAAACTTTTTGCAGGCTTTCTTGTGCATCATCTTTATAAGAGGCTTCCTTCTGGGATGACAGCCATGCAGACCAATTTGATGCAGTGTGCGGCATATGGCCTGAGCACTGACAGGCTGACCCCCCACCCCTTCTACCTCTGCAGCAATGCTGGTGGCACTTGTACATCTGTTTTCCAAAGACAACCTCTGGATATGATGCTGAGCATGTGCATTCAACTTCTTTAGTCGACCATGGCGAGGACTGTTCTGAGTGGAACCTGTCCTGTTAAACCGCTGTATGGTCTTGGCCACCGTGCTGCAGCTCAGTTTCAGGGTATCTCACAAAAGTGAGTACACCCCTCACATTTTTGTAAATATTTTATTATATCTTTTCATGTGACAACACTGAAGAAATTACACTTTGCTTCAATGAAAAGTAGTGAGTATACAGCTTGTATAACAGTGTAAATTTGCTGTCCCCTCAAAATAACTCAACACACAGCTATTAATGTCTAAACCGCTGGCAACAAAAGTGAGTACATCCCTAAGTGAAAATGTCCAAATTGGGCCCAATTAGCCATTTGGATGGGATGAAATCTCCAATCTTGGAAGAGCCAGGAGTTTGATTGTGCAGGTGGGTCCTGGGCTAATAGAGTCAGGACCAGGGTTCAGGGCTCTACCCTCCTGAGGAGTCCTGGTGTGCATGGGAGAAGCGTGCATGTCTGCACAGGACAGTCTGAAGGAGCAGACAGAGGGCCCAAACCTGTGGGCTGTAGCAGCAAGGAAGCTGTTAAAAAGACTGCCAGCATAGGCACAGAGTGTGTACCAAACAGGGACACAGTTACAGGGTCAAGAAGACCGAGGCTAAAGCCTGAGCAGCAGTGCTCACCAGAAAGCCAGGAGGCTTGGTATTTTTCATTTATAGTTACGTTATTGCTGTGAAGTTGAAACCCGCTGCGTGGGAATTCTGGATGGACATTTTATTTTCCTTTAATAAAAGTAGGCCAACAAGCCCTTAAACAGCACAACTGGCGTGGACTCAGCTCACTGGTAGGCTCTTCACATAACCCCCAACTTTACAATATATACCTATATATACACACATACACACTCTATGTAAAACCTACTATGTATAGCCCACATGTGAAATCAATTTGCTACTATATTTTTTGTAGGAAATTATAGATATTGAAGGTATCTACCTTCAGTGTCCCTTCTCTGTCTTAGCGTAAGCTCATGAACTGGTTTATTTGTCATTACTGTCATTCCCTTTATCTACCTTCTGTGTTTGATAGAAAATCAGCATGAGTTCTTCTAATAGTTATAATGTCATCAGTTACTGCAGACATTGACAAGCAACGCATTCTCCCATGACACTAAAACCTAGATGTATCCTATATCTGTTTTGTACACTGCATTTTAGCTGTGTGAGATAGGAGAAGTGTTTAATGATACAAAATTTAAAGACATACGTATAATGTGTGTGCTGCTGTTTATGTATATTTGTATCATGGAAGAATATATAACATGGAAATAATATTGGTAATTGTTACTGTTTATAGTCCTGCAGCCTGCACTCAGAGAAGACTTATACTCAACCATCAATTCTCCTGTGCCGTGCATGTGACTAAAAGCCTAGTCATTTGGTCACGTGATTTTTTCAGAAAAGCAGGATCAGATTGGTGGATCCTTTCCTCAGTTGAGATCATGTGAGCATATCTATAGGCTAATTGCGATGTGTACTCAGTATGGTTTTCTTTCCATTTCACAGTATTTTTTTTTACAGTATTTACATATTTTGTTGCACTTCACATTCTAATAGCTGCTGCTTCTAGACTATATGTATGTGTCATTGGTACATATCTGTATGTACATTGGTATATATCTGTCATTACATCTATAGAAGGTTTTCTGTACACTTGTGTTTGAGTTTGGTATGCTTATTTATGTATTTGCGAAAAGTTATGGTGTCCCTTTAAGGTCAATCACCTTTGCAATGAAGCATGTGCTAAGAACTCTCATGAGAGCGAAAGCCAATTTCCATAGTCTAGACAGTGGTAAATTGTAGTAGGAAGCTCACCTAAACTATCAGAGGAATATTAAAATCAATAGAGAGAAAAATGGGACCATTATTGACATCGAGATATCCCCAAAGCTAATGTTATCATGAAAACTCGGAAATAAATGATCCAATGTGGATGCATTAGTTATGCTATGCTACTAGAGTTACAATATTTTTCATTAGGTACAGTTTAAGGAAAAAAAATAAACCCTAGGAGGAATAAATAATTGCAATCATCTGAGTAGATAAATGGGTGTGGATGATATAAGTGAGAAAGTTGGTTTACTTTGGTGTGCTTTACAATAACTCCATTGCAAACCAGTTTCTTTAGTGCCCTGCATGATAGGCTTATCTCACCAAACTTTAACACCAGTCTAAAGCCCCTTTCAGACTGGGCGACCCCGTCAAGCGGATCCACCTGCTCAGCGGGGGATCTCTCCGCTGATACCCGCTGAGCAGGCAGATGACGGGTCTGTGTCTGCTCCATTATGCAAAGCAGACACAGCCTGCTGTTCTCTATGGAGTGGGCAGATGGAAATAGACCGCCTGTCGGTTTCCATCCGACTGTCATCCGATCCGATCTGCCAGACGGATGGGGAACGGATTCCCATCCGTATGTTCTTAGCAGACAGGATTGGATGGAATGCCAGCAGGTGTTAGCGTACATCCGCCACTCCATAAAGAGCTATGGATGGTCCAATCGGGTCCGCCTGAGAAACTGATAGGCGGACCCGACCGGTGTGAAAGGGACCTTAGGCACTCTATTTTCAACCATGTGTAGTGCTTACTCCCAAAGGAGCCACTTGGAATGATGGGTCCTCTGCTCTCTGCCATGACTGGGTGAACCACTTTGTCCCCACTGACTCACCTGGTCACCTGATAGCATACTGCAAAAACCTACATTAGCTCAGGCATTAGAATATTACCAACTATATTGGCCTATGCAAAAAAAAAGGCTATTGGATTGCAAATTAAATAAATATGGTGTAAAAAAGGGCAAAGTAAATAACAATGCACCAACAATAAAAAACAAGTATAGACTCAGTTAACATGCAGTAAAGTAACTTATATGAATACTAGGCTATGATATGGCAGTTAATCTAGACCATGATTATACTAAAGTTTCCTGATAGGGGCGTTGCTAGGGGGTGGCTATTGGGGCTACAGCCCCGAGTCTCTTCCCGGGTGGGTGCAGTTCTGCAATTTGCAGGTATGTCCCGGTCCAGAATGCAGTAGGCAGGGGCAGACTGAGCCATGGTAGCGCGGGCTCCAGCTCTGCCCTCACCTCCACGTAAAGTATGGGGGGGCTCTCTGGGGACCCTGATGTAAGCAAGGGCCTCTCTGGGGACCCTGTTGTAAGGAAGGGGCTCTCTGGGGACCCTGATGTAAATGGGGGGCTCTCTGGGGATCCTGATGTAAGGGAGATCCGCACTCGGAAATGTAACGATATTTATACATATATATATATATACACACACGCACACATGTATATTATATACATGTGTATGCCCACTCAAGCGTATGACTCTACTTAGCTGCTATGGGCTCTAGCCCCAGATCTTTTGTAGACCTAGCAACGCCCCTGCCTGATAGACAGCATTAATAAAGAACAGCATAATTTAAATAATACTCACCATCACCTTATTCACGAGTGATCTAAAAAGTATCCTCAAGTGCACTCTGCGCATACACCCCTAAATGTGGGTGGGTGTACATGTTCCTGAAGGGGGTACCCCTGGAGATGGCTGTAAAGTATCTGGCACCTTGTTAGTAATCTTATCTGTATGGCAGTGCATCTGTTACCATCTCTTTAAACTGCTTGCAGTGAGCAATTTAGGAGATGCTAGGCAAATAGGGCAGTCTCTTTACTGATTGGCCAGCAGCACTAAAGAACACACACACCAGGGGCTCACTAATCCTGGCAACGCAGTGACTTGTTAGTCTGGTAGTCCCTCTGCCTCTGTCCTCAGGAATCCAGACCCATGGGCTCAGTTCCAGCTCCGGTCCTCACAAGGCTTAGTTCCATAACTCCTCATACAGGTCCTCAGTGGCTCTGCCCTAACGCTCTGGTGCACACAAGCCTCAGTGTCCCAGCTCTTACAAGTTCTCTCCCTTGGTGGGAGCACCCACACAGTAACAGGTCTGCACTCTCTGGTTTTCTGCACTGCAAGACAGCAGCTCTGTTGTTCCAACCCAGGAAAAGCTCTCTTCCCTCTCTCCCCTCCCCTATTTGCCAGGGTCTCATGGGTAACGTGGTCTGCACTGCAGCTCCATTCACTAATGCAGCACAGCGCTTCTTCCTGGGCTAAATCTCCCAGAGTCCCCTGCAGCTGCAGCCGCAAGTCCTCTACACAGAACCTCTGGGGGGAGGAGAGCAGGCAGCCCACTCTGTCCTCTGCTCACAGTGGCTGGGAAGGGGGAACTGGCAGAGGAGCACACACAGCTGCTCCTTTCCACACAGCACAGTGGTGAGGGGAAAGAAGCACAAAGTGCACAGCCCACTCAACCAGCTGGCCAAGCACCCAGCTACACATGTGACTGTAATTTTCAAATTTTATTGGATTCAACTGGAAATAACTGTCTGTCACTTAAAATGGAACTTTAGTCAGAAAATTAAGTCCTGCTAGATCACTTCAGGCTGGCTCCTATTGCAGGTATAGCAATGAAAAACATTAAAAACAATTGCATATACTGTTTAAACTCCAGTAATAGACTGTCTCATCCTGCTCTGCACATGCTCAGCTGCTCTCCATTTGAGGCATTTTTGCTCACTGCTGAGTTTGTAGAGGCCGATTTGCTGACAGCCTTAAAGCAGAATTAAGCCCTCCTATCCTTAACAACTAAGGAAGCTGCTTCTGTTTGATCTGCATGGTGCTGCACATGTGATCAGTTAGGACACCAGCCATTTTACGGTTTGACAGTTTGGTTTAGAGCACAAGCAAAGAAACAGGAGTAATGCTTGAGGCAATATGCGGCACATATTAAAGGGGTTGTAAAGGCAGAAGGTTTTTTTTATGCATTAAGATAAAAAAAACCTTCTGTGTGTATCAGCCCCCCCCCCCCAGCACCCTCTAATACTTACGCTGGACCCCTTCTCTCTCTAGTGATCTCCACAATCCCCTCAGCCATCCAGAACACTCCTCCTGATTGGCTGAGATACAGCAGTGGTGCCATTGGCTCCCGCCGCTGTCAATCAAAGTCAATCAGCCAATATGGGAAGAGAGGGGGTGGGGCCGGGTCCGTGCTCCGTGTCTGAATGCATACACGGAGCTCTGGCTCAGCCCGGGTGCCCCCTGTAGCAAGCTGCTGGCAGAGGTGCACTCAATGAGAGGAGGGGCCAGGAGAGCAGAAGAGGGACCCTAGAAGAGGAGGATCCGGGCTACTCTGTGCAAATCCAACTGCACAGAGGAGGTAATTATAATATGTTTGTTATGTAAAAAAAAAACAAAAATAAACGAGCCTTTACAATCTCTTTAATTTTGATAGTATAATTTGGAATTTATGTTCCTTGCTAAAGAACATTATTTTTTATCAAGTTGTTATGGATAAAGTTCCGCTGTAATGCATCCTATTTGTCCAATTGTTTGTTGCCATTACCTTGAGCAATCGATCAGATTCAAATGTTCATTCTCCAACTGATATTTTTCCAATTCAGAATTAAAACTGATGTGCAAAATAAATCATTTTTATTTCAGATGCTTTCATAAATGTCAGCAGTTTTAAACCTCTTTGCGCACACACAAGCCTCTTTACTAATGCGGCAAAGACCAGGCAATATGTGCAAACAGCAAAAGACATATGTACTAAAAAGTTAAAAAAAAAAGAAAATAAAATAAAAAGAAAACAACAACTTTAGCCCATCAGTGCTTCCTTTCAAAAGGTCCTCAATCATGCTGCACTTTTACAGTGAGTGCAGGGTGTCATGGTGTTGCCTCCCCAGTGGCTGAGTCCATGATTTGTTTTGGACTTCAAGGTTGAATGACACTGGCTGTCACTCAAGGTGGAAAAGTAAAGAAAATATATGGCTGAGGAACATAGGTGTGCACAGCCTATTGAATTAGGGTGTGCACCCCAAAGGTCAAACACACATTCCTTTCTCTGCAGCCTCCACTGCACGGGGCAGTGAATGAATGTGAGATGCTTTGCGCTGAGCAGCTTCCTGTTCATTCACAAATTGAAGCATAGTAAACGCAGTTTGACTAAAGGGTATTGCAAAAAACCTCATTAAGTAGAAAACTATGGCCTATAAAAAATTTAAAGGGAATGGGTCACCATTAGCATTCCAACACTACAAAGAATGCAATAAGAAGTGTAAAACCGCAATCAGGGTGGCTAAAAAGGACTATGAGAGACACATAGCGGAAGAAAGTAAAAAAAAAAAAAATTCTTTAGATATATTAACAGTAAAAAGGTAAATTCAGAGCACATTGCACACATAAACAATGAGGATGGAAGGATGTTTACAGATGACACAAAGAAGGCAACTGTACTAAATGGCTTCTCCTCCTCAGTTGTTACGCAAGAAAAACAAGGGTTTACCGACCGCGACTGTACTGTTAGCGACTCAACACAGGACATATCCTCATGGCTAACAGAGGATGGAGTCAGGAAACGCCTTAACAAACTTAACACTAATATATCACCAGGACCAAATGGCTTACACCCGAGAGTCCTCAGAGAACTCAGTCAGGTTGTAGCCAGGCCATTGTTCCTAATATTTGTGGACGGCATAATGACAGGATTGGTACCAGCTGATTGGAGAAAAGCCAATGTGATACCAATATTCAAAAAGGGGCAAATTATAGGCCAGCCAGCCTAACATCAATAGTGGGTAAATTATTGGAGGGGATGATTAGGGACTACATCCAAGGACTCACAGAGGAAAAGAATATCATTAGCGGAAATCAGCATGGGTTTACAAAAGGTCGTTCCTGCCACACCAACCTGCTAACATTCTATGAGAAAGTGAGCCGCCATCTAGATAGGGGGAGGCCTGTGGATGTGGTGTATCTGGTTTTTGCTAAAGCATTTGATATAGTCCCCCATAAGCGCTTAATTTATAAGCTAAGATCTGCAGGCATAGACCATAAGGTTTGTGCTTGGGTAAAAAACTGGTTACAGGAACGTGTCCAAATGGTAGTGATAAATAACATGTACTCAGACTGGTCTGAAGTGGTGAGTGGAGTACCTCAGGGTTCAGTCTTGCGACCAATACTATTCAATTTATTTATAAATGATATAGAGGAAGGGATAATGAGCTCAGTCTCAGTTTTTGCAGACACAAAGATAAGCAGAGCAACAAACCCGCGCCAGGACATTGAAATTTATGAATGACCTTAATAAAATAATGGAGCGGGCAGACAAATGGCAAATTAAGTTTAATGTGGAGAAATGTAAAGTAATGCACATGGGGGCAAAAAACATAGATGCAAACTATTTACTAGGGGGAAAACCTCTGGGTGAATCAAGGATGGAGAAGGATCTAGGGGCCCTAATAGATGACAGATTGAACAATTGCATGCAATGTCAGGCTGCAGCTACAAAAGCAAGCAGCATATTAGCATGCATAAAAAACGGATATACTCCAGGGATAAAACTATAATTCTGCCACTTTATAATACCATGGCTAGGCCACATCTGGAGTATTCTGTCCAATTATGATCACCGGCTCTCAGAAGGGATGTGTTAGAGCTGGAGAGAGTCCAAAGAAGGGCAACAAAGCTAATAAGGGGACTGGAGGACCTCAATTATGAGGAACGACTAAAATTACTAAACCTATTCTCGCTAGAGATGTGACACTTGAGGGGGGACATGATAGCGATTTACAAATTCCTCAGTGGTGATCCCAGCATAGGTTTAACCTTAAGCTGTGCAGGGGTTCTTCACAGTCAGGGCAATAAAGATGTGGAAATATTGTGTAATATTTCATATACATATACAGAACTCTCTCCCACAAGTGGTGGTGGCTGCAGGGAGTATGGATATTTTTAAATGACTCTTGGATGCATATCTTCAAGAGCACAACATACAGGGGTATGAGAAATAATTGTAGACTCTGACACAAATACACCTACACAGGCTGAACTGGATGGAGTATTGTTTTTTTTCGGCCTTACCTACTATGTAACTATATAACTTTATGTACAAAAGGATTTTCAAGAATTCCTGGATAGCAACGTCTACCCATTGTGCTTCCCTTGTCTGTATTTCCTCTTCTAAGCTGGCAAATATATAGGGATACAAGTAACCATATTCCTCAGCCATTCTCTTGGCAATAACCCTTTGCAATTTAGTCAACTTAGGCAGGGTTTTAGGATCCCCACATCAAGACAACATCCTAGTATCATCAGCCCACTAGACTGGATATCCAGCAATAAAGTCAGGCTTGGAGAGCAATTTGGCTGGTGGCCAGGGTTTGGAGGTCACCATCTTGGAGACCCAATCAGCCCAGCGCTCTTCCTCAAAAGAACTAGCAGTGCACAAGCACAGAGCTGCACTAGTGGGCAGCTCTATTTTAACATTTGCCATGGGAACAGTGAGAGCCTCATCCTCCTCCTCACACATTTGTTCATTCTCACCGCCAGTACATTTCCCAGTCCAGAACAGAGTGCCCGACCACAGTTCAAAAGTCGATCTGAGAAATCCTCCGAATAAGTAGTAGTGGAACACTCTTCAGCAGGGATTAACTTGTGTTTTGGCTTGGGAACAGTAGTCACGACAGCATGATCCCTTACCCAGCTCTGGCGTCTTTCTCCCAGGAGGTCCCATCATCAAGCAATGCAGGTGGGCCCTACCTCGGCCGCGGGGGATGACCGGAGCACTGGGTCCTGGAGCAGCGACAGGAATTGAAGGAGCAGCTTCCCGTATGAGCCAGGTGATGGACGGAGGACTCTCAAAGCGTTTCTCAGCTGGGACAGTGACATTCTTATCCCAGTCCACACGCAATATCCGTGGAGTTTGAACTGACAGAATTTACTTGAGCAAAGACTCCCTGCAACTTCCACAGATGATCCAAGGCCGCAATTGTGAGGCCAGATTGGAGCATTTACTGTAAACCAGTCCAACAGCTTCGTAGCCCCCGGCTGTGTATAGAACCAGGCTACCTATCGACGTGTACCTGATTCCCGTATCAGTCAGGACACTCGGGGGCCCACTCAGGCCCGGGCCGACACTCACTTCCAGTCCACCATGGAAGATCCAAATTGAATAATTTTCTCTGCACAGCAGCCGCAGTGAAGCTTCTCAATCAGAAATGATGACACATGTGGCCGCACTTCCCTATCCTCCTCTGCAGAGCAACTCCTCCTCCAGCCAAAGGATTGGTACATGTGTTTCCCAAGAACTTCGGCGCCCCTTGCCTCCTTCTTGAGGAGTGCCAAAAATGTAATGGAGTCTGCTTTAACCCCTTCAGCATTGGTACAAAGTGACAAACGGCCAGGCTGACACTCTCCCATAAGCAATGAGACACATTGGTTCTTCCCCACAACTTTCACATGAACAGCAATACAGTCTATGATGAATAGAGATGTTACTTGCCACTTCCCCACGGAGCCATATAAAGTCCCCTGGTGGTTGCATTTTTGCAAAGACAACACATTTTCCCCACGTTGGGCGCCAAATGTAGCCATGGCCCTGGTCCCTAGAGGCCTGATGGTGACCTCCTGAGCAAGGGACAGCTGACATCCATTCTCACAGAGTAGGTTACTAGGCATGGTGGGTACAGGTAGAAGAATTGAGTTGGGTGCCAGACACTTTGATGATGCAGAACAAAAGAGGTTTATTTTCTCTTAAAGAATTGGGGAGAGAGGGCTAGGGCCAGGACAACATTTAGGCCGGAGCAAAAGCACTTAGCAGACTCTGAGATTCACAAAAATAGGACAATGAGATTGTTGTATAGTCCCGCAGGCCTTCTAACTGAACTGTGCCTTATGAGAACTATTTCCTTTGCTATTGAACTTGTACTTTGGACTTCAGCACAGATCGATACACATACCAAACTTGGTATCCCTATTGTGTAGACCTGGCCTCCATCTCACAGCCTCCCACTGCAGCTTCATGAACTTAAACTCACAGTCTCCTAACAGGACTCCTTGGACTCCCACTGCCACTGGGTCCCTTGAACTTCACCCAGCCAACTGCTGTACTTTCCGAGCGTCCCCACGCTGACCTGCTGGGCAGGGCTGTTTTTAAGGCAAGGCAAAAGGGGCAGCTGCCCTGGGCCCTATCATTGTTGTGGGGCCCAAAGCAGCTGCCCCATACTTGCCAACTATCCCAGTTTAAATTCCTTTGTTCCTTGAAGTTTTGGTCCTGTGCTGTGTCCTGATATCATGCCCCCCTGAGGTCATATCCACCATCACCTCTGCTGAATGCTGCCCACTGGGGAGGTATTCTTGTCCTGCATACAACTGTGGTCATTAAGCTTAACATTAGCCTGTTCTATAACGGTAAGCAAATTAGAGATGAAACCCTTTTTCAAAATAACAATGCCGCAGCACCGTGAATTTTGGTGCATGTCAAGACGCACATCTTGGCAGATGTGTGAAGATGTCATTAACAATTAAAGGCACTGTTGTGTATCTGCTAAAGGGTACGCGAATGTAGGCTAAATTTATCAATTACATTAGTGGTCAGTGTAAATCTTCTCACTACATTGGGGGTTGGTGTACAAACCTTTCATTCACACTAGTGACCAGTGTGAAGGTCCCCCTTACATTGGTGATCAGTGTAAATCCCTCCTCAAATTGGTGGTTACTGTGAATGCTCCTATTACATTAGTGGTCAGTGTAAATCCCCTTTATTTTAGTGGTCAGTGTAAATCCCCATTACATTGGTGGCCAATGTAGAGACTCCTCTTTATATTGGCAATCAGTAAAAAAATCCAAACTTGCATATGTGGTCAGTTTTGAATCCTCCCTTACATTGGTGGTCCATGTAGAAGCCCCCTTTAAATTGGTGGTGAGTGTAAATACCCTCTTACATTGGTGGACAGTGTAGCAACCCCCCTTTAATGATTGTTGATGTAAAACTCTACATTGCATTGGTTGTCAGTGTACATTCTTCATTACATTGGTGATCAGTGTACATTTCCCTTTAAATTGGTGGTTAATGCAGAATTGTCCTTACATTGGTGGTTAGTGTAAATCCCCCTTTACATTGGCGTTCAGTGTAAATCCCCCTTAACATTGGTGGTCAGTGTAGAAGTGTCACCTTATATGGAGGTCATTGAATATTCCCCCTTACACTGGTGGTTGGTGTAAATGATCCTATTAAAATTGGTGTCAGTCTATAAACCCCTCTTTATATTGGTGTGTGGCATAAAATCCCCTGTTACATGGTGATCGGTGCAAATTCCCCCTCACATTGGTGGTCATTGTAAATTTCCCATTACATTTGTGGTCAGTGTAGAATCCCCTACTATATGCTTACCAAAGATTTCCAGCTTTGCTCTACATGACCCCCAGCATTGCCACTGATCACCCCCCCCCCCCAGCATTGCCGCTGATTCCAGGAGTCCTAGGGTCCCTAGGAGTTTTCTGTCTATTGATGGGTCCCCTCACCTCCCAAGTCCATGGTGTGCAGGCAGGGAGGAGATGATGTGCTATAACCTTTAGCAACCAATCAGTGAGCAGTAATGATATGCACTAACCTCTTGCAACCAATCGTTGAGCAGTAACAATGTGCAGCAACCTCTAGCAACCAATTAGTGAGTGATAAGGATGTCCAGTAATCTCTAGCAAGCAATCAGTGAGCAGTATTTATGTACAGTAATCTCTAGCAGCCAATCAACAAGCATAAGGCATGCGCTGTAACCTCTAGCAAATAATCAGTGAGCCATAATGTGTGCTGTAACCTCTAGCAGCCAGTCAGCGAGTGGTAATGATACACTGTAACCTCTAGCAATTAATTGCAATCACTGCCTGATCTGATTCAGTAAACTGATTTTGAGTCTAGCAGCAATTTATTATGGAGAGCAAAATTGCATGGGGAGAGGCCTCAAGAAAATATTTGTCCCAGGGTCCAATTAATATTAAAGATGGCCCTGCTGCTGGGTCCCTTACTCGGGTCTTTAGCCTAACTGCTGAACTCTCTTGCAAGCATCTCCCCTTCTATCCTGCTGGGTTCCTAGCTTGACTTCTGCTGAGACTTTCCCAACTTCTCCACCGTCCCCAGTTGGTGAAAAAGGCTGCACTGGTACTCTCTCAGACTCTGAACTCTGGCCTTTAATAACAGGAGCGTTGTTCCTTGAGGGCTACAGTTTCCCCTTTACCTCTGACCCTGGTTAACACTCTGTTAGCAACTCGGTCCCTTCGCCTGTGGCAAAGAGGGGCTCTCCGGCCGGCAGGACCCATGCAACTTGGGTAGGCTTCCGACATGAAGCCCCAACCCCACGCTGCTGCTGCCTTTGTAGGCCTCAGACTGCCTAGCAACCAGGTGCTCCCGGATAGGCCCCAGGCATCTGGCCTAGCAACCGGGAGTCTTCAACACACGTCCACCCAGACAGCCGTCCGGGTGGCACACAACAGTGATCACCTGACTCCTCCCAAACAAATAGACTCGCCCAGCAGGCTATGGGGCCCAAGCAAACCCCTGCCAATTGGCTAGAGCAACCTACCCATTCATATTCCAGGTTCATATGCACCTTATCATTCCATTGCCATAAGTAGCAGTGCCACCCAGTGGCAGAGGAGGAAAGTGCATCAAACTCAGAGTTGGGAAAAGAATCAGGAGATCCCCTAATAATTGGCCAGGCTAGTTACCACCTAGCAAACTAGATTTGACAGCATCCCTGTTCAAAACCAGGGTGCTACAGTAGTTTTGCAAAGCAATGACCCCTGCGCAATTGTATGATGGGGAATGAGTGCTTCCCAGGGATGATGGCGTTGGCCTTGCTGCCTTCCGGGCATAGGGGTGTCCCAGATGCCACTATATATTAGAAGAAAAAGAAGGTGCACTGGCCTAGTGCATTATCCCAGGGTAAAATTTATTAAAAAAGAGATTAAAAATACTCACAAACATATGATGATAATACACATGAAGCCCCTAGCATGGAGTAAATGGACATATCTTGGCGAAAGTCCTGGACCGTGATGGAGAGGACGTGAGAGCTGCGCCAGCTAACATGTTTCGAAGGCCATGCCTTCTTCCTCAGAGCTCTGAGGAAGAAGGCATGGCCTTCGAAACATAAAACATTTCCTCATCGCCTCACACATTACTGTACTTATAAAACAATTGTTATTCACTTCTATGTTGAGACCACTCACACCATTATAAATTATTGTCAAAAATAACAGTCAAAGTGACACTCACATACAGACAAGGATGCCACATCCATAGGGATACAGACCCAAGAAAATACAATAACTTGAATATTATTTTATTCATATTTGTGTTACAAAATTTGCATCAACATCTATTTGAATCCTGAAGCCGTTTAACACAAGCTAGTTAAAGGTGTATATGTACAGTATGTGGGTATGTGGGTATAAAACACTTATGCATCTGCCACTTTGTATTTGCACCATTTTTGATTTCAGTAGAGTGCACTAACATCCACAAACATTTCTAATATTTGAATAAGGAATAGGGACAACACTGCTTTCCTAGAGAGCAAGGTCCCATTGTTCAGCATGCTTTTTGGATACAGTTTTTTTTTTTACTGTGGATGCTTTAAAAATACTCTAATACTCTGGACAACTTTTGTTTTTATACACCAGGGATGCATTTAGCTATTTAAATTGAGACTTCACTTGGGTTTTAAGTACAGAATTTCCAATCACACCCAGTCTAAAAATCGTGCCCATTGGCAGCCAAAAGTTAGAACCCCGATTTAGATTTTATAGAGCTGTTTATGTCCCTGTGAAGGAGATTTATCTTTTCTTCCTGTTCTGTCTAACAACTGCCATCTCAACAGGAAATGAGGGTAAATGTCCCTTATTTAAACAGACAGCAGTAAAATATTGACACCATCTCCAATTATGCTGGCCATAGGCTGAATTTACCAACATTTAAGCAATGGATCACCCTGACAGCACCACCTGGCTCGACGGGTTTTAAAAAAAATAAAATAAAAAAAACAAAGGAGCCAGATGGAAGATTCTTGGCCAAACAGTGACTGCAGCCCAATCAGATGCAGACACTGGCCAGGTATTCGAACAGTAGCGGAAGCACCAGCTGTACGATTACAATAGCCAGCAGGGGAGATTCCTTCACCCATGCTGTTTAGTGTGGATGGGAGAATCTATTGATTCCTCAGGCTGAATAAACCTTAATTAGAAAAAGTATTACTATTGTTAGCTTGGTGGAGTTCTTTTCACATTCTGTTTTTTCTAGCACCCACCAAAAACTCAAAAAGCGAAAATTCCAGACTTTTATCTAACACGGACACAGCCAGCACTAAAAATGCAACAGAACTTTCAACTTATTCTCCCCCTATTAAATCTTAAAAAAAAAAAAAGTTTTGGTTGTAGTAGGGTTATATATTTTTTGAGAGATTTCTTCATTGTTGGCTTTGCACTTTAAAATGTTGGAAGTCATGTTGTTTCAAAATAATAATTATTGCCAATGTATACTTTTCATACATTCCTAGCAATGAAACCTTTAAAAATATTATATTTTAACCACTTGCCGACCGCCGATCGGCATCTGACGGCGACAAAGTGGTTCGTTATCGCAAAACGCCGTCATATGACGGCGGCCGCGATAACGAGCAATGCGCGCGCGCGCGCCCCCTGGAAATCGACGAAGAAGAAGGAGAGACTACAGCTTTTCCTGAAGTCTCTCCTTCTCCTCACTTGAAGGGGACGGAGACAAATGTAAATGTCTCCGTCCCCTTATTACGGTAACCGTCCCGCTAGATGTCCCGGTCCGGTTTTTAGTAACCGGACCGCGACACCTCACTAGAAGGGACTTCGGTTACGGCGACGTCATGTGCGCGGGTCCCCCGCGCGCGCGCGCGTAACGAGCAATAGCGCCGGCGGCAGTATACTGCCGCAAAACGCTATTGCTTGGTGAAACAGCGGCAGTCTACGGCTAGCCGCCAGCCGTTCACCAATTTTATATTATAAAAATTTCCAAAGTAACGATCCTTACATACTTTTCATATGTAACCGTTATTAATAA
>BLSH010518376.1:27951-41618 GCA_018402905.1 Glandirana rugosa | reverse complement strand
TGAAGTCGGGGCCTTCCTAAAGGTCGAAATCCTGGCCTCGGGAAAAACGTTAAACCGTGAAGCGGCGAAGTTTACCATTAACGCGCCAGTACGTTACGTCATCGGTTTGCTTTAAACGCAGGAAAAAAAGGGTGTTTATCTCGAAAGAAAACCACCATAAACAAGTGGTGACGCGAAAAATTAAAAACGCTATATTTGTTTTTATATTGCCTTTAAAACTTTTTTTTACTATAAAAGTTGAAATACAATAATGTTTTTATGTTATTTGATTTAAAATCAGTATTTAAAAACGGTTTTACGTAAGTCGGTGTACAGAGCCCATTTTTACTGCATTGCATGACCGCGCAATTACCATTTGAAGCGGCGAAGTGCCAAATTGCAAAAAGGGCTCCGGTCCTAAAGCTGGAAATCCTTCCGGGGCTGAAGTGGTTAACATCTTCATATGACACATGCTGGCTGCTGACCTATATTACCACTTGGACAGAGAAGAAGAGGAAATCTTCTGTTGAATCAAAGATGGCAAAACTTTTTTCCTTGTTCAGACCTCCTGACCTAGGACAAGGCACACACAGAAGTACATTCTCAAATCCCTGCATGTATGGTGAAAGTTAAAGACCTGGATACACTACAAAAGTATGTTTGTGCTCCAAGAAAGGACAATTTTCAACTGTGATATGAAGTTGAATCTAGGGGCCCCTTAAAATGCAAACAGTGCTTTGTGTAATTCTGGGCTCAAGTAGAACAAGGAGATGCCTACTTTACAATAAAGTAGAAATGTTGCTTTCTAGACAGAAATTGGCATTATAAAATTGAAAGGAAAATATCAGTAATACTAAAGTCTATACCCCATAAGCCTTAATACAAAACAAAAACAATGCAAGAATTTTGCTTGTTTCTTTGTAATAAGCATAATAATTGTGTGCTGCCAGCAGAGAAAAACGTCAAATAAAACAGAGCTGTTTTGGGTACTTTTTGCTGCTTGTCAAATTTAGTTTAAATTTTTATTCTATTCTTCAAGATGTGGGTAAAGTCACTTACAAAAGCACAGCCAAGCTCTTGTTATGCAAATAAAAACTAAAAAAATATGAATAAAAATACACTGACAAGATGGGAACTGTAGAAGGAAAAATGTATCAAAGTTGCTTTAAAAAGGCCTTCTCCCTCTAGGGAAATTATATTTGCAAATGTATTCTCAGGGCTTTTGAAACAGATACAATTTTCATCATATGGTGGTAGAAAATCAAGCAAGGTATTGATATGCAAATGCAGTTTAAAAAATAGATATTATTGGGAATCAAAGGAGCAGTGAGCTTGTAACGCTGTCTAAAGGCCTGATTAAGAAATGCAATCATAAGAAAACAGACAAGCTAATAGCTTCAGCCTAAACATTGTATGGAATGTGTATGGGCTTCACATATGACAGTGTTTGCCTGCTTCCGTGGTAAGAGTGTATTTGCTATATGGCACTTGCAAGCCCCCGGCTTGGGCAACCTGGGTAGAGGGGTAACAGGAAAGTATACTGTTTATTTGTGTTTGCTTTGACTGACCAATTCTACATACTTTTTAGCAAAAATAGAACCAAAAAGGGTTTAGCCGGCCATAGACGGTTCAAATCTCGGTCCGTTCAGCGGGGACTGGCCAACATTTGAACCATCTTTGGGCAGGCTGAATGTACCCAGGTTAATCAATCAATCAACTTAAGTACAACCAGCCTGTTGGATTATACATGTGACTATTGCTAGTGGCTATTATATAAAAAAGAAAATATTCTGCACTGTGTGTGACTCCCTAAGTGATTATTTAACAACTGAACTCACTGTATTGCACATCCCAATACTAAAGCAAATACATCCAAAAATAGTGTTGCACTGTTAATGTGCTACAAAAATATTTAAAATAATGATGTGCTCCCACACTGATGATGGTAAAGTGCCTATAAGTGCAAAAAATTCATATATATATATATATATATATATATATATATAAAAACGGATATTATCCAGATAAAGTGCCAAATAATTAGTGCAAAACATGAAAAGTTTGTTAAAAAGTTAATTCAAAATGCCAAATCCACAAATGCGCCATAAAGAGATAATTAGTAGCAGAAATAGAAATAGTCCCAATTCTAATGTCAGTGGCGACAAAAGGTGATGCACACGTGCTTAATTCTGTCCAAGTAGTGCTCCATATGATGATTTATCAGTGCTTCACCACATGTAATAGATGGACTCTTACCAGACACAGAGACCCCTGTAACAAGGTCTAGCCACGCATCAGTGAGCAAAGCCCTGACTGTGGGCATGAAGATATGGCTCCCTTCAAAGGACCTGCATGACAGATATATCATCAAAGGAATCTCACGATCATGCAGCCAGTGAGATGTCACCATTCATCAACCAGGCGTATATGGAAAGAGGAACACAGTCACTAATTGTGCAATTTCCAACATATATATATACTTTATTAAAAAACAGTAATTTACTCACAGGTATCATAAAAACTAAAGGCATTCAATATAAAACCATCCTGCACCACGGCAGGCATGCTGACATCACCGCTATGTCCTCCGATCCGACATACATTTTGTCTCAAAAGACGTCATCACTGGGACGTCATCATTGCCCCAGTGAGGATGTCTTTTGAGACAAAACATACGTGCATGGTTGTAGGAAAGAAAATCGCTCCATCTATGGGTGTCTTAAAGTGCCTGGTTGGGTGAGAGGAGTCAAAAGATGCTCTAAAATCATAAACCAGTCTTGCATTTAAGATATAAAGTATGTTTTCAACACTATGTTGTAAATTAAAAGTTTTCTTTATTAATTGACATAATCCTACCAATAATGATCTCCACTAGTCCCTACCTATGAGACCTTCACACCGCGCCACAGTGAGGTATAAAATTATATGTTGCAAAAAAGTTCCAATAATTTACAGCGGCTACTTGTAAAAATAAGGCAAAAATCCCCAACGCTTTAAGATACTACAAACAAATATACAAAGCTCTTGCAGCGCTTAATATGATACAAATTGGTCAGAGTTAATCTCATCAATGAGTAAATAATAATAAACTCTTCATCACACTGCATTAATATTCCACCAGTGAAAATAATTCAAATCCTTCTTCCGTTTTTTCACGGCACCCATATGACACAGACAGGTGGTCCACCACCCACATAGAATTGCACTCACCAGACAGATTTGCTTTGCATTCTCATGCTCGGCAAAATCGCTTGTATAGCTCCATACACAAAACGATCCTTCTGCACATCTCCTTCGTCAATTTTTCAAATAGAAAGGATTTGGGATTCCACCAGTTTAACAGTATAGGGAGGATAGAGGGAAAAAAGGTTCCACATTGTGTATTATCATTTAAAACATGACTTTATTTCCCCAATCTCCCCTCATATGTTGTACTCACAAACATATCATGTCACGCTCGCAGATTAGTAAGGAAAGTGCCGGGCGTCAGAAGGTTTAATCGTCCTGGTTGACTCCTATTACCTGTACCGAGTCAAAGAGGCACAGAGGAATAAACAGTGATTTCTTCATAATAACAAAAGCTACACGGCAACCTTGAGAGTGAAGCCGGCACAGTTAGGAGGAACGAACGTTCCCTGCAGGACGGGTAGAACGGTCACGGTACCGAAGGGTCGTGGTAATAGGAGTCAACCAAGACGATTAAACCTTCTGACGCCCGGCACTTTCCTTACTAATCTGCCAGTGTGACATGATATGTTTGTGAGTACAACATATGAGGGGAGATTGGGGAAATAAAGTCATGTTTTAAACGATAATACACAATGTGGAACCTTTTTTCCCTCTATCCTCCCTATACTGTTAAACTGGTGGAGTCCCAACATCCTTTTTATTTGAAAAATTGACGAAGGAGATGTGCAGAAGGATAGTTTTGTGTATGGAGCTATACAAGCGATTTTGCCGAGCATGAGAATGCAAAGCAAATCTGTCTGGTGAGTGCAATTCTATGGGGGTGGCGGACTACCTGTCTGTGTCATATGGGTGTGGTGAAAAAACGGAAAAAGGATTTGAATTATTTTCACTGGTGGAATATTAATGCCGTATGATGAAGAGTTTATTATTATTTACTCATTGATGAGATGAACTCTGACCAATTTGTATCATATTAAGCGCTGCTGGAGCTTTGTACATTTGTTTGTAGTGTTTTAAAGCGTTGGGGATTTTTATTAATTGACATAGTTGGATACAAAGGGGTTACCTCTATTACCTCATGCTTAAAGTGGATATAAACCCTCCACATACCCAGTGAAGTGAACAGCCTCATATGATACACAGGGATGAAACAAATCTCCCTACATATGTTTTACATGTATATCTGCTGTCTTCTTCTGTATATAACCTTTAGAAAGTGAAGATTGTCTTAACATTTTTCTCTTCCTAGTTACCTCTGGGAGTGGATCATTGGCATACAGCCAGGACAGCTGATTGGAGGAAAGGCACATACCCCATCTTCTCATAGGCAAAGGCAAAAAGCAATGTGCGTAGCTCTGCTCTTAGACAACAAGCAGTGTGCTAATCTATTTATAGCAACTTCCCCGTCACGCATTTCTATCTCCCGTCTCGGAGAACTTATCAGGCTGATAACAGAGCTACGGAACAAGAGACAGCTACGAGACTGAGTGCTTTGAAGAGAAATAAGAAAACACTGCAGATCTATGTGCCCAGCTCAAATTTCTTGAATTGGGTTTACATTCACTTTAAGGCAGTATGAATGCTTAATACAGCCCAATTGGAATCAAAACCAATCATTTACCCTTTAGGATGTCAGCTGTCCCGGAATTGCTGTGATCACCCTCATTTGAGTTACTGAACAAGCTCTATAATACAAAGAGTATTAGCTAGCTAGAAGGATTGCTGAAAATAGGCGGTCCTTGCATAATCAGGGGTGGGACTTCCTAGAAAGTGGGCATGCTCTGGGTAGGACTGGCTGGAAGGTAAGTATATCAAGTGTGGGACATGGGCAGGGGTAACTGTTTCCTGGGGACCAGAGTGAAGATGTTAGTAAGTTGATCCACATTTTTACCTCCCCCCCACCTCCTACCTAAACTGGGTAATAGTGGCAAAGCTTTGCTTCATAGCAAAGCAAAAATAATACAGCATGTTAAGTTCACCAAATGCGAGCCATTTAAGTAAATTGGGCTGTGCCGCAACTGGCTCACCATTGTTCCATGATATTTCAATATAAAATTCCCTACATACTGAAAAAAAAGGACATTTAGAAGGCCAGGCAGCTGCTGCTCTATAGATGCACATGGACATAAAAAAATCTTTGTTCTGATCCATACAGCATATAGTTTTCTTTTAACAACCTGTATGCAGCAGTATTGTATATAATGGACTAATGCACACAGCTGTGTTGTGCTCAGTAATCTTGCACTACGTTCAGCTAAAATCAAAGTAGAATATTCTGCACCCATGGTCAGTATTTCTGTGTAAATTATTTGTATATGCATGTAAACATATGTACTTGCCTGGGTGCTGGAATTGAAAACTGAGTTAGAATAATGGAAGAAGAATTTTATGGATGTAAGCCTAGGTTCACACCGCTGCGGGATTGAAATCGTGTGAGTTCAGCTGAACTCTCACAATTTCATATCCGCCTGTCAGTCCGACTTCGGGGGTGATTTCAGAGACATCTGTGTGGGCTCCTGCACAGATGTCTATGCAAATCGCACCCCGAAGTCGCCAAAAGTAGTACAGGAAATACTTTTGGGAATCAGTGCGGCGCCGCAATGTCGGAGTTGCACCTATTCAGACGGTGCCATTGCTGGCAATTGCCGGAGATTTGCCATGTGATTTAACATGTTAAATCGAATGCCAAATCACATCAATGTGAACCTAGGCTGAATCTCTACTTTATGCACCCTAACATGCTTTTTATATGCATGATCTTTCTGCCAGCAGGATCCTATGTCGATAGCAGTATTTTCTTACACCCATGTGCATGAGGCCTAAATCTTTTTTTTTTAAGCAGAATTAAAGTTTTTGTAAGTACTCTGAATTGCAAGGTAAAAAGCATGTATACTTGTAAAACTATGTTATTTCTGTTTTTTTCACAAGGTCCCCCAGCTACTGTGCAGGCTCTGCAAAGCCAGAGGTCATAGCCTTTCCACATCTCTTTTCAAATGCAATGATGAGAAAATGCAAAGAAGCAGGATGGAAATCTTTTCTCGATTAAACTAACTTCAAGCATTGAATGTGGTTTTTGTATGGCAAAGTCCATTCACTCCAAAATTGAATGTTATTTTTTTTTTTAGTACTTTTGAACTGCATTTGTAATATAACTGCAATTTGTCATAGAATATACTGATGGGTACAAATACTAATAGGAATGTTTGAAAATCTACTAGTCTATGGCAATTTTAATCTCTTCCCACCCACGCTATAGCCACAAGACGACTACAGCACGGGCCTAAATTGCGGGGAGGGCATCTATGTATGTCCTCCCATGCATGTGCTGCCTGCGCTCCCCCTGCGAGGCCTGGGCAGTGCACTCTGTGATCAGCGAGTCCATGAGACTCAGCTGATCACAGATTGGAGTAAGGTTCTGAACCTGGCCCTTTACCATGTAATCAGCTGTCAGCCAAAGACAGCTGATCACGTGATGTAAACAGAAGACGGTAATTGGCTTTTTTCCCCCTCACGCAGGAGAAACAGGAGGAAAAAAAAGCAGATTACCTGCTTGTGTAAACGGGACATGGGTTCTGCACACGGAGACCCACTACTGCTAAGCAGTGCCCACCAGTGCCACCTATCAGTGCATATCAGTACTGCTAAGCAGTGCCCACCAGTGCCATCTACCAGTGCCAATCAGCGCCTCATCATCAGTGCCACCTATCAGTGCTGCCTATCAGTGTCACCTACCAGTGCCTATCAGTGCCCATCAGTGCCACCTATCAGTGCCAACTATCAGTGCCCTTCATTGCTGTCTATCAGTGCCAAATATCAGTACCACCTATCAGTGCAGCCACATCAGTGCCTCCTCATCAGTGCCCATCAGTGCCACCTATCAGTGCCCATCAGTGCTACCTTATCAGTGCCCATCAGTGCAGCCTATCAGTGCCCATCAGTGCAGCTTATCAGTGCCCATCAGTGCAACCTCATCAGTGCACAACAATGAAGGAGAAAAATTACTTGTTTGCAAAATTTTATTACAAACTATTCCATGTTTTTTTTCTTTCAAAATGTCAGTCTTTTTTTTGTTTGTTTAGCAAAAAATAAAAAAACCCAGCAGTGATTAAATACCACCAAAAGAAAGCTCTATTTATGTGAAAAAATTGATAAAAATTACATATGGGTACAGTGTCGCATGACATTCAAAGAGTGACAGCGCTGAAAGCTGAAAATTGGCCTGGGCAGGAAGGGGGTATAAGTGCCCAGTAAGCAAGTGGTTAAATGTGTCATTATGCTCCTATGATGCATAATGATCCACCGATGCATAGAACAGAATGAAGCCTTCTACTCCTGCCCTATGTTCAACATTCTCATTTGTTGACAATTGCATTTCTTAAAACAAGTAGCTTAAAAAAGAGCAGGAGGGAGAAAAGATTTGGTGGGAATATAATTGCCCTAATCAATACCAAGTTCTTGGCAATGAATACAAAGTGCAAATAAAAATAGAGAAATATGCGCTGTGGCATTAAAAAACAGATTGTGTGGCAGCTCTCACATCCAGGTAGTATACATAACACAAATCAAATAAAAAGGTTAAAACAGGTTAAAAATGTAAATTTAAAAAAGTTAAACTGTGAATGAATGACAATGTGGTGACATTACCAAAAGTAACACTTTGCTGTGGGTTCTCGCCTCCTACTGCAGTGGCGGCTATGGATATTTCCAAAAAGGGGGATTTTGGAAGTTTGACCTGAAATTGGGAAACTGTCTTTCAATGTCCCCTGCTTGTACTGTACTTTGGTACTTTGCAAACTATAGGTTTACGACTTCTTTAAAGTAGAGCTAAATTTTTTTTTACAAACAATCTAAAATTGCAGTTTAAAAAAATTGTACATGCATGTGTGCATACAAAGCTTTATTCCGCTTTGCCTTGTTTAAATAATATATTATACATGTGCTGTCTTACCTATTTTCCATAGTAGTGGTAGGTGATGAAGGTGTGTTACCATCTAAGGGAAGCAGTGGCGGCTGGTGAAATTCTAGAATGGGGGGGCCCCAGACCCCGCCCTTCCTTTTTGACGTCTCCTACTTCTCATAAGCCCCACCCCTTATACATTACACCCTTTGTGTCAGAAGACTACAGCCCAGCATCACTAGATATACAGCATCGCCAGATAGGAGTATATACAGCATCACCAGATAAGGGTATACAGCATCTCCAGATAAGAGTATATACAGCATAACCAGATAGGGGTATATACAGCATCACCAGATAAGGGTATACAGCATCGCCAGATATCAGTATATACAGTATCACCTGATAGGGGTATATACAGCATCACCAGAGGAGTGTATAGCATCACCAGAGGAGTATATAGCATCACCAGAGGAGTATATACAGCATCACCAGGGGAGTATATACAGCATCACCAGGGGAGTATATACAGCATCACCAGAGGAGTATATACAGCATCACCAGAGGAGTATATATAGCATCACCAGAAGAGTATATAGCATCACCATATGAGCATATAGCATCACCAGAGGAGTATATACAGCATCACCAGAGGAGTATACAGCATCAACAGAAGAGTATATAGCATCACCAGAGGAGTATATACAGCATCAAAAGAGGAGTATATACAGCATCACCAGAGGAGTATATCGCATCATCAGAGGAGTATATACAGCATCACCAGAGGAGTATAGCATCACCAGAGAAGTATATACAGCATCACCAGAGGAGTATATACAGCATTACCAGAGAAGTATATACAGCATCACCAGAGGAGTATATACAGCATCACCAGAGGAGTATATACAGCATCACCAGAGGGGTATATAGTATCACCAGAGGGGTATATAGTATCACCAGAGTCCTGCACTTACCCCATCTAGGAGTGGACAGCAGGCGGGCAATGGTGTCCGGAGAGCAGGGAGCGGCTTGGCTTCAGCCGTGCATCCCCCTCCTCCTCCAAGAAAGGCGTCCAACAGGATCGCCTGTCTTCTCCACCAATCAGGAAACGGTAACATACCCCCGCTTCCTGATTGGCGATGAGGCAATTCAGTGTTAGAAAGGCAAATATTAATTTGCCTTTCTAAGTGCTTGTGGCACCATGCTCTTCTCCACAAGCCACTCTTTGTTGAAGCCTATTTGAGCCTACGGTTTTAATGAGATGCTTCAAAGAAACCCCCCACCGCAGTAATTCATGCGGCCAGCATCCTGAAAAGGGCCGGCTGCATGAATAGGGGGTGGTTGCGGGCGGCAATAGATAGATTCATGCTATGCATGAATCTATCCATAGCATATAGGAAGATGACGAGGACAGAGGGGGCGGTGCCCATGGGCCATTAATGGACAGACCGCCCCTGAAGGGAAGTGATATAAATATTAATTCCCTGGGGGTTCGCTATAGGAGCAATCATTTTATATTCCTTTAAAAACAAATATCGTGTTGCGCCATTTTAAGAATTTATCAATAGTTTAAATGAAATAAACCAGTATACAAAAAAATATATCAAAATATAAAGTTAAACTGATGAAGATTGAAGAAACATCCCAATTAGCTGTATATACGGCAGCAGTAAGGTGATGAAGTAAATCAAGCAAAAAACAACACCTTCACATGTGCAATATGTTCTGCTGTGAGTGTGTTCAGAGGCCAACCAGAGAGATGGGAGATAAAGCGATGGTGGCTGGCCTCTGAACACACTCACAGAATAACATTTTGTACGTGTGCAGGTGTTGTTTTCTTTGCTTGATTTACTTCATCACCTTGGACTATATACAGCTAAGTGGGACTTTGTTTCTTCATTAGTTTAACTTTATATGTTGATACATTTTTTTGTATACTGGTTTATTTAATTTACAATATTGAGAATTTCTTAAAGTGGCGCAACACAATATTTGTTTTTTAAGGAATATAACATGATTGCTCCTATAGCGAACTTCCTGGGAATTAATATTTATATCTCTTCCCTTAGATGGTAACACACCTTCGTCCCCTACCACTATTATAGAAAATAGGTAAGCCAGCACATGGATAATTTGTTCTTTAAACAACGCAACAATGAATAAAGCTTTGTATGCACACATGCATGTACTATTTTTTAAACTGCTATCATAGATTGTTTGTAAAAAAGAAAAAAATGTTAGTTCTGTATTAAAGAAGTTTTAAACCCATGCTTTGCAAAGTACCAAAGTACAGTACAAGCATGGGATATTGAAAGACAGTTTCCCAATTTCAGTTCAAACTTCCAAAATTCCCCTTTTTGGAAATTCACATAGCTGCCACAGCCATCGTAGTAGGAGGCGAGAACCAAGTGTCACTTTTGGTAACGTCACCACATTGTCATTCACAGTTTTAACTTTTCAAATTTACATTTTTAACCTACATAAATATTTTATTATTTATTATTATATTATTTGTTTATGATAAATTATTGATTGGAGCAGAGATAACTGATGGGGCATTGGTGGGAGTTGCTATTGCTATAGAAACAAATCCTGGTCTGAATGGCATTGGCTATAAATGGGATAGATGCCAACACCATATTTATTCCTGTCCTCTGGGTCAGAGTATATGCAGTGGTACCTGGTGGCCTTTGCTGTATATGATGGCTCATTTTGTGTGTTGGGGATGGAAGCTAGAACTGTGGTCAACAACCCCCTATGCCGGCTTTCGGACAACCACTCAACTTCAGATAAATTAATCAATAGGAAACTTCATTGTAATTACAGAGACACAAATAAAGGAACCAAGCCTTGCAACAACAACTGCTGCCAACTGTGCAGTTAAATGAATCCATTAAAACATGTTACACACACACAAAAGGGAGCTTCAATATTACAGTATGTAGTCAGTGAGACTGTTTCTTCCTAGTGCCCAGGCCAGACTCTATGTCATCACATCCTGAAATCAGGGTGAATGAAAACTAAGAATGGAGCAAAGCATCTTGGGATGTGTAGTCCACGTCACGTTCTATATTCAGTCAGACTGTTATGGACTACAAATCCCAGCCAACTGGGGAAGTAGAACAGAATGCTAGGAGAGGTAATAAAAAGCCTTTGTGGGGACAGATTCACTCTCTACAAGCAGTGACTCTGTCAGACAGTGCTGGGGTTGAGTTGTGGCCTGTGCATCAGGGAGAAAGAGAATTATCGCGAGCGGGAGCATCCACTGCAAGCCACTTCTGGTCTTCCAGGGGCAGCCAAGAGACCACTTTCATCACATCCATGCTAGATCCAGCTGGGTTGCTGTGCGGTATGTCACGAGGTCAAGAGCTGTCCCTTGAGCCACACTCTACAGAGACCTGCTGCAGAGCCCTCACACCACTCTTCAATACCGAAGGTTTGCTAGGATTTGGTGAGCGGGCACTTGCCCATCTTCCTATAACATGGGACGGTGCATGCAGACACCGTTGTCTTGTCTCTCTGACTAAACTTGTAGGAGAACTTTGTGCTACACTTACTCTTTGCTGAGCAGCAACAGTGTTCGCCCTGCTTGTCAGGACACCCCAAGCATACTTTACCTCACTCTGTTTGTCAGGGCACTTCAACAACACCACTAAAGAGCATGCTGAAGATGCAAGGCCTTCCTTTTCTTCTGAGAGATTACAACATATCCCCCCACAAGGAATAAAAGCCATTGGCGCCATAAGGGCCCAACTTGTAGGAGAACTTTGTGCTACACTTACTCTTTGCTGAGCAGCAACAGCGTTCACCCTGCTTGTCAGGACACCACAAGCATACTTTACCTCATTCTGTTTGTCAGGGCACTTCAACAACACCAAGAGATTACAACATATCCCCCCCCCCACAAGGAATAAAAGCCATTGACACCATAAGGGCCCATACTGCCACCCAGGACTCTATCTACTAAAAGAGCGGGTCTAAAGACTTAAGGGTCATATCATTTGCATGGAACTAAATACAGGATTTATATGGCTCTTTGGGACTGTGGTGTCAGGGAACAGAAGGGAGTGGTCTTACAGAAGCTGGTCATTCCTCTACCCTGTTGGTTATGTGTATTTATATTATACTACAATCAGTTATCATTCTTTGACTGTTTCTGCTGCCAGGGTTATTTGTTGTAGTAAATCCTTTTCAGGTGATGATTATATGTTACTGAGTTTCATTACCAATAATCCTTCAGTAAATAATATTCAATTGCTTTACTTGACTGTGTGTGTTTATAAGTACCTTTTGTCACCACAAGATTGGGAAACCCAGAGTGTTGGAGGTGTTGGAGGAGTTGCAAGGTTAGGGCAACCAGTGGGGTACAGATCCTTTAAGAGACCCACCTACTGTGGTGAATACAGCGGCAACGTCAGCCTGGACTCCGACCAGGTCACTCCCCCAACACATTTCACTCTGCCCCCCGGAGCTCAGTCATAGGGATAGGGAACTCATGTGTATGGGGAGTATTTAAGCATCATTGGTAGTCACTCATTAGGTGCAAAAAGGTAGCAGGTGTGTGTAATTAATTGTGATTAGTGTTAGTATGTAGGAAAGGATCAATCAGTGCAATTTAGCCTAGAGTGCTACCCTCTGTGCAATGTAAACTATTGTGAGTGTAAGAAAAAAATATATAGGCATTTATACTCCAAATTGGGCCGATAAGCAAAGAAACTAACAATTTTTTTTAAATATATGCAATAAAAATAGTAAATTGTTTTCCCACACCCCATGCTCAGTCATATAGCGTCAGGCATATAGCTTTGGAATCAGCACACTTCATGCTTCCTGCTGATTGGTGTGCTCTGACTCTGACTTACCAGGGGGGCATTGGACCTCTGCAGAGAAAAACAGAGCTTTCACACAGAGAACAAGGCTTCTTGTCTTCAGCACGCTGGCAGAGGACATGCTTTTCTGCTCGGGCTGTGACTGCTTTGTAAAAAATAATACATGTACCCTTTGTACATTATTTGTCTTTATTGACCTGGAATGCATTTAGCTGCCTAAAACTAAAAGTCCAAATGGGCTTTAAAAAAAATAAAAACACTACTTCAATTTTAAATGGCATCTATATGTAAGTTTGCAAAAACGACTTCTAAAGTAATGAGTTCATCTATTTTTTGGGGCACCATTAAAAACAATGTAAATGTGGCCCAGTATTTAACTACATCCTTGGCTCCTGCTGGCTCTGTGGACCATAAAAGCAGTGGAGTAGGGGGGAACGTGTACTGTAAGTGAGTTGGAATGCTGCATTTGGATACAAGTCTCCATCAAAAATCATTACCCTCAATGTCATTACAAGCTTGGCTTCGCTAATAGCTTGGAAGAAGCTATTGGCAGAACTGATCACATAGTCAATTCAAGACAAGCCTATTGTCAGATAGTAACAATACTTAACAAATGAACATTTTAATGCATCTGCTATCATGTGCCTAAACATATCTAGTGGTCACAACTGAGGGGCCCTTATAGTTACATTTCCAGCAGCTTGTCTTCTACCCTCCATACCTTCAGTCACAACAGCCTCAGTCAGATATCTCAGCATTTAACAGTTCTGGGA
>BLSH010518376.1:9669-27941 GCA_018402905.1 Glandirana rugosa | reverse complement strand
AAATCCGTCGATTTACGTAAGGTCCAGTTATTTCTGTTTATTACATGTTTCCCATGTACATAATAAAAAATCTTTCGTCGGTGTCGGGCTCGTCTTTTCGTACAGGAGACGGTCGGTCTTTATTGACCTGGAATGCATTTAGCTGCCTAAAACTAAAAGTCCAAATGGGCTTTAAAAAAAATAAAAACACTACTTCAATTTTAAATGGCATCTATATGTAAGTTTGTAAAAACTACTTCTAAAGTAATGAGTTCATCTATTTTTTGGGGCACCATTAAAAACAATGTAAATGTGGCCCAGTATTTAACTACATCCTTGGCTCCTGCTGGCTCTGTGGACCATAAAAGCAGTGGAGTAGGGGGGAACGTGTACTGTAAGTGAGTTGGAATGCTGCATTTGGATACAAGTCTCCATCAAAAATCATTACCCTCAATGTCATTACAAGCTTGGCTTCGCTAATAGCTTGGAAGAAGCTATTGGCAGAACTGATCACATAGTCAATTCAAGACAAGCCTATTGTCAGATAGTAACAATACTTAACAAATGAACATTTTAATGCATCTGCTATCATGTGCCTAAACATATCTAGTGGTCACAACTGAGGGGCCCTTATAGTTACATTTCCAGCAGCTTGTCTTCTACCCTCCATACCTTCAGTCACAACAGCCTCAGTCAGATATCTCAGCATTTAACAGTTCTGGGAGTGTCGGATGCCTGTGTCCCCCCCACTATGTCATGTGGCTGTAGGGGTTGTAGGAAAGGACCATAGCATGCGGCAGGGGACATAGGCATCCGACACTCCAAAAATGTTCAATGCTGAAGAGTCTAACTGAGGCTGCAGGAAATGAATGGATGTTAGGTAGGAGGCACGGGGAGCCAGATATATTAGCATAATAGCTTTTCTATTTCAAGGAGCTGACCACTGGATTTTTTTAGGCAACTGATGGGGCCCTTTTAAAATATTGCTCTTCACTGTAATAAAGATTAATGTATTATCACACTTGCTAAAATCCCAGTGGCTCAAAAACTGGCTTAGTATAGGTAAAATTCCATTTGCATCTGACCCATCAGCACATTATAATGCAGTACCTGATTTATTCTTTTTTCCAGAGGAAAATTCATATCTATACTCAATGAAGATTTATGATTTACCAGCGACATGCTAACTTTACTATACTGCATTTTATCATTTTTTTGTGTCTCTCAAATAAGCAAATATCATTGAATGTTCTTTTATCAAACATACCTACAATATTTTGTAAAGCAATATTTAGCATAAATAAACTTTTTGATGGTCTTATATGATGAGGTGACAAGTGTATCTTGTATGCTCATAAAAGAAGAAAACACACACAAGAATAATTAGTAGCAGCAGATGCCTGCTTAATTAAAAATATTTGATATTTCTTCAGTGAAGATTGTTGAACAAGTTAGATGGACTTGGAAAAATGTAGGTTTTGAGTCCCTAAGAAAACAGAACTAATAGTAATATGGTAAACTACAGCAAAAGAATATAGTTCCCGCAGAAGAGTAGTAAAAGTATCACAAACCTGGGCAATTCAAATATACATAGCTAGAGGTTACCTTTTGTCAAAGCTCAAAGTCATTATGATCAATGTCTCCAGAGATATAGGCAGCCTGTAGGGGAGGTAGGCATGTGGTACCTCCCCCATGTTCCCCGTCTCATTGGACGCCAAGTGTGGGTCACATAGGAGGCCTAACCCGGGGTGGCTCCATGCACACACTCATCCTCTTCCATACCTGTGCACAGGGTGAGGACCTCTGTGGTGCTGATCTGGTCTTGTTGCTATGGGAGATGGACCTGCTCACAAAGACTGCTGACAACTCCTTCTGCAAGAGGCTATCCCACCTGTCATATGTATACACTTAATACAGTCCCCTTGTTAAACTTTTTACCCTTGGCATTGGCAACCACTTGTGTCTTCACACTGTATTAACTCTTGTGCTGTTGTCTTCATACCCCAGTTTGTTTAACTGACCTGACAGTAGACTATGTGTGCTGGTTACTTGCATTACGCCCCTTGAGTAACTTCAGACTAGGCAAAGACAAAGTTTCAAAAACTTTACCAGAAAATTGCAGCATTCATGAAAAAGTGTACAGTCTTTCCCTAACATCCCTAATTACTAACTCAGAGTTGATGGCTGCCCCAGCATATTTGCACAGGATAAAGTCCATTGTGGCAGGTATGAAAAACAATGGTCACATTTTTTTTTTCAAAATTGGTGAGAGGTATTGCAATTAAGATGAAAGAAATGTAGGACGTTCATTTCAAACTCATACGCACACTAGCGTATCTAGTGGCAGTGTTGAATTGTAAGTCTGTTAACTTGCTGCACATTTTCAGTGGCAAGTTGTACACTTGCAGAGCACTTGAAGCACAAGTTCTAGTTGACATTTTTCAAATTTGTAGCAAATTTGCATGGCAAGTGTCTAGCAAGAGTAAAGTTGCAGTGGTGAGTCTACAGCAAGAGCTCTGCAAGTCTACAGCATGAAAATTCAGCTACAGTGACCCCTGTGGTGGGATGACTATTGCAAAACATAACTGAACCAGAACTTACAGCAGACTTGCAGAATGTTTGCCAAGAAAGTTGATCTGGAGTTATGCATTGCGGACTTGCTGCAATTGTGCAACACATTTTTGAAGCCTGGCAAGTCTAGCAATAGTTTAGCAACTTGCAGAACAATTGCTTGCTATCTGTGTAAATTACAACAAATTTGTGAAGCCTGGCAAGTCTAGCAATAGCTTAGCAACTTGCAGAACAATTGCTTGCTATCTGGGTAAATTGTTTCTAAAGCCAATTTTTTAAAATTAAAATAACAAAACTCACCTGCTCTGGCTGCTCTCAGTGTGGTGTAGTTAGAGCAGGGAGAGGGGAAAAAACTGGCAGCTGGGTACAGTGCTGGATCCATGTAGAAGTTAGGTAAGTGTTTGGGGGGCGGCGGGGGGGGGGGGGGTGTTAGGAAAGTGGCAAAAGGTTTTTTGCCTTGGGAATGCATTAGGTAAAAAAAATTATCTGTAAAGCTACTTTAACTAATCCTTAAAAATGTTCCTAAACATCAGAAACATGTTAATTCTATTTCTATATTATGTATGCAGAAAAAACATACATATTGAATTTGTTTATTTATTTTTTTTAATGATCACTTGTCTTGAGGTTTATGTGCTTCTGTGAGACTTTTGCCCATAGCACAGTGAATTGTGTATTGTGTGTAAAATACCTGCAGCATATGTGCAGTGTGTAGAAATAGGCTCATGTTTTCTTTGCCTATTTAGGACACTACCATTCTGTGATGTAACCTAGCCACACCCAAAGTTTCATCCCTAAGTGAAAATAAGGGTTCCCTGAATCTTTCACAATCCTACCAATGCCCCTGCCTTGAATTAATATCAATTACTACAGGCTCACACAAAGAAAATAGATGGACAAGCTTGTAGTGTGGGGCGAGACAGCGAGCTTCATGGGAGCAGTTGCTCAGGTAAATAAAACTACAAATCACTAATGCTTGGTACCGATCGCCAATGTTGAGAGTTGTTAGTGTACAGTGCTGGAGTTCTCATTGCTGAGCCCTGACACATGCTGGGGGTTGTCATTGCTGGGGTCATCATTGCTGGCTGTCAGGGATCCAGGCGAGCATTGCGATCGCGCACACTTGTGCGCACGTGTGCACGGATTCAAACGAAGGTTCCCACGACCGTTCGGAGGCGTGCACATGTACGCATGCGCAGGGATGTTGTCAGGGCACCAATAGCAGGAGGACTCTAGGACCCAGAATCGGTCAGAGCAGGAGGGCCTTTATAAGGAAGTCAGACTTTGGCTTTAGTGCTGTCTGATCTGCAGCTTGTCAGTACCTGTACCTGCTTGCCCGTTATCTGCTACCTGATCCGTTACCTGATTGACCCGGCTTGTTTGGACCACTCTGCCTTCCCCTACCCTGACCCGGCTTGTTTTGGACCCTGCTTATTTCTGCCTGCCTGATACCCGTTGCTGAACCCAGCTTGCCTCTGACCATTCTCCGCCTACCGATTCTGCTGCTCCGTTCATCTGTGATTGATCCGGCTTGTCTGACCATCCGGTGTTATCAGCTCCACTCCTGCATCCAGTCTCCTGCTGTTTGCCAGAGGCACTCCTACCTCGCTGTACTCACGAGACCACTATTCCCATTCCAGTGGGCTCTGAGTCAGAGCTGTATGAGAGGTCTCATCCTACAAGAGACAGGCTCCACTCTCAGGTACGTGGTTCATTACAGTATCAGACAGCCATGTCTGAGCCTGAGGGAGGAACCACTTCCATGGAGAAGATCTGCCAGCACCTTGCTGCACTTACTCAAGCCGTCAGGTCCTTGCAAGAATTCTACACCAGACTGGAGGCACAAGTCCAGACCCCTTCACCTGCACCCAGCATGGCATCCACCTCTGCAGCTCCAGCCGTCTCCACTCAGGCCAGCGCCAGCCCTTTTGTGGTCATGTTGCCTCCTGAACATAGGGTCCCCACGCCTGAAAGATTCTCTGGGGACCGGACCAAGTTTCGTGCCTTCCCTAATGCCTGCCAGCTGTTTTTTGCCTTGCAACCACGGACCTTTTCCCTGGAAGTGACCAAAGTGGGGTATGTCATCGCCCTGCTTCAGGGAGAACCACAGTCCTGGGCCCACAGGCTATTGAAGGAAAATCATGCACAAGTACAGACCCTGTCAGCCTTTTTTAATGCCATGGCTCAGCTGTATGATGACCCGCAGCGCACCACTACCGCAGAAGCTGCACTGCATGTGCTCCAGCAAGGCATCAGAGCGGCCGAGGACTATGTTACAGACTTCAGATGCTGGAGCGCAGACACCCAGTGGAATAATGCAGTTCTGCGACATCAGTTTCGCATGGGGCTCTCTCATGGACTTAAGGATGAGCTTGCTAGAGTGGGAACCCCCAACACTCTGGAAGGACTGATTACTCTGTCTATTCAAATTGACCGGCGGCTTCATGAGCGACGAGCCGAGAGAGCTGCACAACCCCACAGACCTACCTGGATGCTGCCCAGAGTTCCTATCCATGCCTCCTCCAGTCCAGCACTTACCATACCAGTTACCAGTATCGCAGAACCTGAGCCCATGCAATTGGGGCTGATGCGACCTACGCTAACACCTGAAGAGCGACTCCGACCCCGGCAGAACAACTTGTGCATGTACTGCGGAGAGCTGGGTCATTATGTTTGCAGCTGCCCCACCAAGACCCGTAAGTCCACCTCTCTTGCACCTACCAACCTGTCAACTTTGTCTGACAATGCCACTCACATCACTCTACCCCTCTCGTTTCAGCTGCCGGGAAGAACTCCTCCAAGTCAGCGCCATTATTGACTCCGGAGCTTGCAGCTGTTTTACTGGTCTACAGTTCGCCCATCAGCACAGCATTCCCTTGCAACCCAAGTCGCATGGCATTTCTGTCTACCTTGCTGATGGGTCGCATATCAAGTCTGGACTGGTCACCCAGGAAACCCCCTTGTTGCCCATCAGATCTGCCTATCATGAGGAACTGTTGAGCCTGGATGCCATCTCCTCCCCACTTTTTCCAGTTATTTTGGGTCTTCCTTGGCTGCAAGCTCATGATCCACAGATCAACTGGACTACCGGTGAAGTCAAATTCTCTTCACCAAACTGTCAGAGACATTGCACCTCCAGCACCTCTGATACCCCTCCAGCATTACTATGCCTTAACATGGACCCTGAGACCCGGCAGCTGGTACCTGAACATTATCATCCATTCCTGGACATGTTCAGCAAGCAAGGGGGGACACGCTTCCCCCTCATCGTCCATATGACTGCCAGATTGATCTTCTCCCGGGGGTCGAGATTCTGTTCAGACGTATCTTTCCACTAACCGAACGGGAACAAGGGGCACTAAAGGACTATATAGATGAAAATCTTGAGAAGGGTTTCATTCGTCCTTCCAAATCCCCTGCCGGAGCGGCTATATTCTTTGTCACCAAGAAGGATCAATCACTCAGGGCATGTGTGGACTATCGTGAACTGAATAAAATAACGATTAAAAATCGTTATCCCCTGCCTCTGATGACCGAGTTATTCCAGAGACTGAGATCTGCCCGCATTTTCACCAAACTGGATTTGAGGGGGTCCTACAACCTGGTGCGCATCAGAGAGGGGGATGAATGGAAAAACGCATTTCGCACCAGGTTCAGACATTTTGAATATTTGGTAATGCCCTTTGGGCTTTGCAATGCCCCGGCCACCTTTCAACATTTCATCAATGATGCATTCAGATACTTTTTGGACATTTTTGTCATCGTGTATCTAGATGACATTCTGATTTTCTCCGGGTCCCTGGACCAGCATCGTGTGCATGTCAATCAAGTGCTGAAGAGACTTCTTCAACACAGACTGTTTGGTAAACCAGAAAAGTGTGAGTTCGAGAGGGAGAGCATCCAATTTTTGGGCTTGATTATTTCACCAACGGGAGTTGAAATAGACCCACAGAAGGTGTCTGCTGTAATCGATTGGCCTGTACCCGCAGACAAAAAGGGGGTACAGCACTTTGTGGGGTTTGCAACCTTTTATAGGAAGTTCATCAAGGGATTTTCCACCGTTATTTCTCCCATTACACAGCTGACCAAGCAAAACTCCAGTTTCTGCTAGAACTCTGAAGCCCAAGAGGCTTTTGAAACCCTGAAGAGACGCTTCACTTCTGCCCCAATTTTGGGTCACCCAGATCCTGCACTGCCCTATGTCCTGGAGGTTGATGCTTCCGAAATCGCAGTGGGGCAGTCATATCCCAGCGGCAAGGCATCTAGGACACACTACATCCTGTGGCATTCTTTTCACGAAAGCTCTCTCCGGCCGAAAAGAACTATGATGTCGGAGATCGAGAACTCTTGGCCATCAAAGCTGCCTTGGAAGAGTGGAGGTATCTGTTGGAGGACGCAACCCATCCGATTCTTATTTACACTGATCATAAGAATCTCGAATATCTACGCGCAGCCAGACATTTGAGACCACGACAAGCCAGATGGACCTTGTTCTTTTCCCGTTTCGACTTCCACATCACATACCGTCCCAGATCAATGAAGAACCTGCATGATCATCCCCTGGCAGGTCACTTGGGCATCCATAAAGCCACAGAACTGGTGCAGCAAACTTTCTGGTGGCCTAAGTTGGAGGACTTTTGCAGGAAATACGTAAATTCCTGTCATGTCTGTATCCAGAACAAGACAGCTAGAAGCCGAGCTTGGGGCCTACTGAAGCCTTTGCCCATCCCAGACAGGCCCTGGCAGATGATCTCCATGGACTTTGTTGTTGAATTACCACCTTCCGAAGGCTGCACAGCCATATTTATGGTTATTGACCGTCTGTCTAAAATGGCTCACTTCCTACCCTTTAAGAACACTCCGTCAGCCGTGGAGACTGCCCGAATCTTCATTAAGGAGATTGTTAGACTTCACGGAGTACCAATGGACAGACGGAACGCACTAATCAAACTCTGGAGCAGTATCTCCGCTGTTTTACATCCTTCTCCCAGGATAATTGGGTATCTTTACTGCCACTTGCGCAGTTTGCCTACAACAATGCCAGTCATTCGGCCACGGGGCAATCCCCTTTTTTTTTAAATTATGGCTTTAATCTATCATTCCTGCTCGATATCATCCCTGAATCTACAGTTCCAGCAGTCCAGAGTACAGCGGACTTCTTAAATCAGAACAACAAGGTTCTTCAGGAAGCAATCGCCAAGGCACAGGCAGACAACAAAAGGACTTTTGACAGGAAAAGAAGGGGGGAGCTGAATTTGCAGCCTGGTGATCAGGTATGGCTTTCTACAGCAAATCTCCGGTTGGCCTGCCTCTCCAAGAAACTGGCACCCAGATTCATCGGCCCCTTCTCGGTGAAAAGAGTTATCAACGAGGTATTGCATTAACTTTCTTTGCCTGACTCCAAAAAGATTCACCCTGTCTTTCATGTTGCCTTATTGAAGCCTGCTGTGACTGATCCCTTTCCTGATAGAGGGTCTAGACCACCAGAGCCGGTCCTCATTGATGAAAACGAAGAATATGAGGTTGAGGCTATCCTGGACTACAGAAAGAGACAAGGTCAGACCCAATTCTTGTTCATCCGGAGGCTGCCCTTTGGGGAGGGGCAATGTCAGGGATCCAGACGAGCGCCGCGATCGCTCACGCTTGTACGCACGCGTGCACGGATTCAAACAAAAGTTCCCGCGACCGTTCGGAGGCGTGCACATGCATGCGCAGGGATGTTGTCAGGGCACCAATAGCAGGAGGACTCTAGGACCCAGAATCGGTCAGAGCAGGAGGGCTCTAGGACCCAGCATCTATGTCAGCACATCACATGGCCTTTATAAGGAGGTCAGACTTTGGCTTTAGTGCTGTCTGATCTGCAGCTTGCCAGTACCTGTACCTGCTTGCCCATTATCTGCTAACTGATCCGTTACCTGATTGACCCGGCTTGTTTGTACCACTCTGCCTTCCCCTACCCTGACCCGGCTTACCCTGACCCGGCTTGTTTTGGACCCTGCTTACTTCTGCCTGCCTGATACCTGCTGCTGAACCCAGCTTGCCTCTGACCATTCTCCGCCAACGATTCTGCTGCTCCGTTCATTGGTGATTGATCTGGCTTGTCTGACCATCCTCCTGCCTGTTTCAATGGTCAGCTGTCTGCTGTCCTGTGCTCTGCATCCAGCTCCTGTGATCGCTGTCTGCTGCTGCTGTTCCCGTTTCCAGCTGTCTGCTGTCTGGTGTTACCAGCTCCACTCCAGCATCCAGTCTCCTGCTGTTTGCCAGAGGCTGTACTCACGAGACCACTGTTCCCATTCCAGTGGGCTCTGAGTCCAAGCTGTATGAAAGGTCTCCTCCTACAGGAGACAGGCTCCCCTCTCTCAGGTACGTGGTTCATTACACTGGCCTTGACATTTGTTGGGGGTTATTGCTGCCCCCTCACATTTGCTGGTGGCTATTGCTGGCCCTGACTCATGCTGAAAATTATCATTGCTGACAATGACACCAACAAAGGGGCTTATTTTCCTCCTACAATTGCTTCAGTGTACCTCCAGGACCTATTTTGTCTTAACCATAGCAAAGCAAAGGGGATTGGTGGCACACTACAAGCAAGACACCCAGAAGCAACACCCACCTTTTAGACCATGCATAATTTTTGTGGCCATGCATCTTTAAGGCACATACTCTATATACACCATATTACCAAAAGTATTGGGACATCTGCTTTACACGCATGAACTTTAATGGCATCCCAGTCTTAGTCCATAGGGTTCAATATTGAGTTGCAGCTATAACAGCTTCAACTCTTCTGGAAAGGCTGTCCACAAGGTTTAGGAGTGTGCCTATGGGAATATTTGACCATTCTTCCAGAAGCGCTGTGCCGTTACATGTAATTATCATGTAACATAATGCTATGTATAGTTATAGTAATGTTTGTATAGTTGGTAATTACACTACCATCCTGTGGTTGTTTTTGATATTGCACCTTTCCATGCTGTTATCATCTGTGTTCCCACCCATCTTCTTAGCTAATTTCCTCTTCCTGGTTCACTCTGTGATGTGCTTCCTCTTCCTGTGTCCTCACTCTGTCACATGAGGAAGAATATGGCTACACGTCTGTAGGCCTCACACAATCTACTCGCATCCTTGGATACATTACCATGTTTTGACATGCAGTTACCATCTTTCAACCATCTGCCACATTTGTTGTTGTTGTACCTGCTATTTCCAATAAATAATCGCTTATGTAAGAATCGGTGACTGGTGAGTCGGACTATCTGATAAAGACTGTACACGGTGATTATATCTGCTTATACAGGCCAGGTATAGAGGTCTCAGCAAGGGATACGTCACTATTACAACAGTTGGGGTCAGAATAGTCAAAACATGATAGGATTCCTGCAGCCTGCTGTGTAGATATGTAGTCAAAACATGGTGGAATTCCTAAAGCCTGTTGTGTGGATGGGTAGTCAAAACATGGTGGAATTCCTAAAGCCTGCTGTGTGGATGGGTAGTCAAAACATGTGGTAGAATTCCTGCTGTGTTGTAGATGTGTATGTTTAATGTGCAATCAAGCTCAGTGCCATCGGCCATCCTTTAAAAGCACATGGTCGCACAAGCTTACTGCACTTCACCTGTGAATGTTAAAACTGTTTCTCTGCATTGGACTGTGTTATCCCACCTGTCTAAGCTGCTATTTGTCTTCTTAAAGAGACAGTAACCATTTTTTGCAAAACTTGAAAAAATGTCTAGACAAGCTTCCGAACATTCTTTTATTGCTGAATCTACACAGATACATCATGCCTCTGACCACACAGATGTACAGGGAGCAGATTCCGTGGATATCGGAGAGCAAAGTGTAAGACCCAAACGCACAATTATACCAACAAAGAAACTTAGAGAAAACTATGAAACCACTAGAGATGCGTTCTCCAGCAATCTGTCAGAACTGCGGGAAAAAACTACATACTGCATGTCAGTCTTGCCATGCTGCAACCAACAAGCTGAGTTAAGAAATTCTACAGATCGCCTATCCGCAACGTATGATCGCTACCAGTGACTGCAAAATACACAGCTTTCTTAAAGGACTCTAATATAGAAGGCTCTTTAGCAGAACTGACTTGGACAGATGAACTAAACCAATAAAGAGATCTCTTAGTGCAAGATGCCAAGGATAAGGCGGAACTCCGCATCACTAAACTGCAGGAGACCAGATCTCATAAATCCACATCTACAAAGCTTACAACACGTTCTTCTAGATCTTCTCCCTCTGGAAGCTCAACATTAAGCGACAAGCTAATAGAAGCCCGTGCAAGTCTAGAAGCAAATAAAGTGCGAAGCTCATTTGCCAGAAAAGAAGCTGAAAAATGAAAGCCCAGAGCAAAGCTCGCCAAGCTGAAGTGGACGCTCAAAGCAAAACTTCAAGCAGAGATGGAAGCTCGCCAAGCAGAGATAGAAGCTCAGAGCAAAGCTCATCAAGCAGAGATGACAGCTTGCCAAGCAGAGATAAAAGCTCAGAGCAAAGCTCACCAAGCAGAGATGACAGCTCATCAAGCAGAGATGACAGCTCGCCAAGCAGAGATAGAAGCTCAGAACAAAGCTCGCTAAGCAGAGACAGAAGCTCAAAGCAAAGCTTGTGAAGCAAAGGCGGAATCCCAAATAAAGATTCTGCAAATTGAAAGGGAGAAAGCAGCTGCCCGAGCAAGGCTAAAGGTCCTTGAACAAGCAATGGGAGACTCTGACTGTTTTATTCCAGCAGAAGTGCAAGATCCAATTGAACGCACCAGTGAATATGTGCTAAGGCATAGTGTTTGCAATGATACAGAGTCCTCTCCTGTACCGCCTACCAACATTACTGTTCAGACTCTCAACACAGAGACCTCTAGCACGCACAAGCCTGAGCCTCTTCAAGCCCACAAAGCAAACGTATTCACACAGCAAACCACATCACCTCCGGTTAACAACAAGGTAACTGTCAGCAACAAGCCACAGTTCAAGCAACAGCCAACAGTGGCCTTAGAGACTAAGCTAGATGCTCTTGCAACATCATTTTATCCTGGTAAACCTCAACCTTACTTACCAGAAAACTTTCACACCCAAGGGGTCCCACAAGTTACTTTGGCACCAAAGAGTGAGAAATCAGATCTGTCTGACTTCGCAAGATATATGATTCGCTGTGAGCTCATTAACATTAGCCTCTCAAGGTTTGATGACTGTTCAGAGAACTACAGAGCTTGAAGATCAACCTTCAAGGCTTCTATTGCTGATCTCAACCTTACTGCCAAGGAGGAACTTGATTTGCTCATAAAGTGGCTGAGGCCAGAATCTGCAGATCGTGTTAAAAGACTGAGAGCAGTGCATGTTGACTACCCAGATGCAGGTCTTGCTGCCGCATGGGCAAGGCTTAAACAAACCTATGGTAGCTCTGAAGCCATAGAAAGTGCTCTATTCAAAAGACTGCAAAACTTTCCAAAAATAGGAAACAAAGATCACTGCAAGCTTCAATAACTAAGTGACCTCCTGATGGAGCTACAATTGGCAAAGGCAGACCCTTGTCTACCTGGGCTAAGCTACCTGGACACCGTTCATAGCGTAAATTGCCATACAACCTGCAGGAAAAATGGGCGCAACAGGGCTCAAGATATAAAAACCGACGTAACGTATCCTTTCCTCCATTCTCATATTTTTGCAGGTTCATCAGTGAACAAGCTTGGACGAGAATTGATCCCAGCTTCAGCTTCAGTGAGTCTAGCTTGCCTGCATCATCGTCATCAAGGTATGATAACAAAGCAGCTGAACATAGAGACTTATATAGGGCAGTATCTGCTAAAAAGACAGACATCTCACCTTCTGTATCCTCTCCCGCTCACCAGAGTGATTCGGGTGATAGAAATAAAGATCCAAATCGTCAGTGCCCTATTCACAAAAAACCTCACCCTCTAAAGAAATGTTGTGGACTTAGGGCAAAGACTGTCCAAGAACGCAGGGAGATTCTCCAGAAACTTGGAGTATGCTATAGGTGCTGTGCTTCCTATGACCATTTTGCTAAAAACTGTAAAGTTGACATCAAGTGCACAGAATGCTGTAGTGACAAACACGTTACAGCTATGCATCCTGCTCCACTTCCATACAATCCACAGCAGCCATTTACATTGAACCCTGCATCAGATCATGGTGGGGAGCAACAAAGCCATGCTCCAGCCATTACAAACATCTCTTCTTCATGTACTGAGGTCTGTGGAGAAGGATCAAGCCACAAATGCTGTGCCAAGGTATGTCTAGTCAAAATATATCCAAAGGATCAACCTGAGAAAGCTACCAGGATGTATGCCGTAATAGATGAGCAGAGCAATGGATCCCTGGTCAAGCCTAAATTCTTTGAGATCTTTGGCATAGAAGGACATGCAACACCATATACTCTCAACACTTGTTATGGTCGTGTAGAAACCTCTGGCAGAAGGGCCGATGGGTTCATGGTCTCCCATATCAAGGCAAAGAAAGGCATACCCTTGGCAACATTAGTTGAGTGTGACTAAATACCAGACAACAGGGAAGAAATTCCTACTCCAGAAGCTGCATGTCACCATCCCCACTTAAGGCGCCTGGTTACTGAAATTCCACCAATGGACATGGATGCTGAAATACTAGTCTTGCTGGGAAGGTACATTCTCAGAGTACACAAAGTGCGCCAGCTGTACAACGGCTCTGACAACGCTCCATGCGCACAGAGACTTGATCTAGGCTGGGTAATAGTGGGCGATGTATGCTTAAACAGAATGCGAATGCCATCGGAGATTAACGCCTTCAAGACCCATGTGCTAAGAAATGGGCGTGCATCTTACGTCAGACAATGACCTCATCATTATGAAGTAAAAGAGAAGCCTCTAGACATCATCCAGGTATCTGATGTTACTCCCATCCCCTGTGATGACAACTTACGTAATACAGTTAGTTTGTTTAGTGTTACCCTGGTCAGTTCCCAATAAAGCACAATAAATATATGGCACCTCATCCCAAATTAGTCGATACAAAAGAAGAATGAGTTCCCTGGGGGGATTATACGGTGCTGTAGAATGACTCTGATTACAATTTTACATTAAAAACATGTATCTTTATTTTACACATAATTTTCATAAAAATGACATAAGGGTACATAAAACCATGTCTGGCAACTTGTAACAAGGTGAGGTCCAGCCTAGATCTGATATAGGCTTCTGTCAGCTAGCATCCCAACATGTTTCGCCCCCGTGGGCTTCCTCAGGGGATTGTACTGACCTCCAAAGTCTAATTAGGAACAATGAGATAAAAAGTCATTATTATACATCAATATTCTAGATATACCAATCATTGTTGTCTATATTTTGACTGCCTGTAAGGTGTGTCCCGCCCACACCCAGCACCCCCCAACCAACATCCATGGAGACTGTGAACAAGGCTCACCTGAAGCCGTGGACACATGGACCACAACCAAATGCAACGACCAAAACTCAACCAAAGTGGCAACTGCAGGTAACATTTAAGGTCCTGGCCAAATATCTTTAAAGAAAAACAAAAGGGTAAAAAAGAATAAAAAACAAAAAAAAACAAAGGAGAAACAGAACAGAAAGAAGGGGGGGGCTCAAAATTACAACGGCAACATATAGTGTATAGGCATATGCCCAACCACCATATGCAAGTTATCAAGAAATTGTTAGCCTGTGTTCCACACAACAATTGTGGCTTATATAGCTAATTTGGATTGAGCTACAGTGGACTAAACTAAGACTTACATGAAAACAGCGGTAAGAGTAGCGGGGGCGCCAATGTTAAAAAGATCCACCCAACCAAGTAGTCCAAAATCAATATTGAGCGAAAAATGGGCTAATAGATGACATGCTGTAATAGTAGATAAAAAGGAAAATTTTTTGTATTTACAAAAAATATTTGTAGGAATATATGTATAGGCTCTGAATATGTGACATAGCAGAAGAGTATATAACAAATTGCCTAATTACCATCAATATATGTCCATATATATATCCCTCAAGGATATCGCCTCACAGCCGAGGTCAATCAAACAAATGTGCTTCAGAGATAAATAAGCAGACTCCTTCTGATCACTAAAAACAAAGAACATTTTTTTTGATATATAAGTACCCGAAGGGTGAGTGATCCATAAGTATAAGTGGATAGTTGGCCAGGATCGGCATACACCGATAGATTACCTGCAATTCGTTGAACGCTGGGATAAAGCATCCCCACTAGCCTTTTCTGAAAAGAATAATGGCGCCGCCGGCCTTTAAACGTCACCCACTCGGCGGGTGCATGACGTCACCCGAGTGCGGACAAACGTCGCGGGATACGTAACCAGCTCCACGTGGTTATGCGATGGACTGCATTTCCCATGATCCCACATGCCCTATGGGAGATCGGGCAGGGAGCAGGGAAGCCATCCATGTCCACCATCTAGTGGCGGAAGCAGAGATAGCTGCCTATCATCTGCCAGAAGGAGACAAATACCACGGAGGGCTGGCAGAGCCCACGAAGGGAAGGGGAGGGAGGGGACTATCACCTGGGGACGTCTGTGTGGGAGGTGGGTAGGGGATAGGGCAATTGCAGGTGACAATTGATTCAGGTTTATCTGTTGATATTCTTCTTTCCATATTCAAATTTAAATGTATTCATTATGTATGTCTTCTTAGAATAATTATGTTTACATATGTAATTGCCAAGAATGGATATGCAAAAAATTTTCCTTTTTATCTACTATTACAGCATGTCATCTATTAGCCCATTTTTCGCTCAATATTGATTTTGGACTACTTGGTTGGGTGGATCTTTTTAACATTGGCGCCCCCACTACTCTTACCGCTGTTTTCATGTAAGTCTTAGTTTAGTCCACTGTAGCTCAATCCAAATTAGCTAAATAAGCCACAATTGTTGTGTGGAACACAGGCTATCAATTTCTTGATAACTTGCATATGGTGGTTGGGCATATGCCTATACAATATATGTTGCCGTTGTAATTTTGAGCCCCCCCTTTTTTCTGTTCTGTTTCTCCTTTGTTTTTTTTTGTTTTTTATTCTTTTTTACCCTTTTGTTTTTCTTTAAAGATATTTGGCCAGGACCTTAAACGTTACCTGCAGTTGCCACTTTGGTTTTGGTCGTTGCATTTGGTTGTGGTCCATGTGTCCACGGCTTCAGGTGAGCCTTGTTCACAGTCTCCATGGATGCTGGTTGGGGGGTGCTGGGTGTGGGCGGGACAAACCTTACAGGCAGTCAAAATATAGACAACAATGATTGGTATATCTGGAATATTGATGTATAATAATGACTTTTTATCTCATTGTTCCTAATTAGACTTTGGAGGTCAGTAAAATCCCCTGAGGAAGCCCACGGGGGCGAAACATGTTGGGATGCTAGCTGACAGAAGCCTATATCAGATCTAGGCTGGACCTCACCTTGTTACAAGTTGCCAGACATGGTTCTATGTACCCTTATGTCATTTTTATGAAAATTATGTGTAAAATAAAGATACATGTTTTTAATGTAAAATTGTAATCGGAGTCATTCTACAGCACCGTATAATCCCCCCAGGGAACTCATACGTAATACCGTGTTTTGTACTACACGTGATGACAACAGAGTAGCCTTGTCAGTTGAAGATAGAGAGTAGATCGCAATAATGGACAGTGAACTCTACAAAGATGAATCTAACAGCTGTGTTGCACCATTACAAGGGTCAGACTTTCAAATAATCGTGAACAAGCTTTATCCAGTTTCAACTTACTTCAGCGAACACTAAAGAACAGGCCTGAAATGAAGTAACATTTCATTGCATTTATGAAAAGGATCATTGACAATGATCACACTGAGCCAGCTCCACCTCTTCTTGAACATGACGAGTGCTGGTATCTGCCTTTCTTTGGAGTGTATCATCCACGTAAACCAAAGCAAATCAGGGTAATGTTTGACTCCAGTGCCATGCATCAAGATGTATCCCTGAATGATGTTCTTCTTACTGGTCCTAACCTAACCAACAACCTTGTAGGAATACTTATGCGGTTCAGAAGAGAGCCAGTTGCCATAACTGCTGACAGTGAACAAATGTTCCATTGCTTTGTAGTAAGAGAAGACCATAGGAACTTCCTAAGGTTTCTGTGGCACAGTGACAATGACATAAACAATGAAGTGATTGAATACCGCATGAAAGTAAATGTATTCGGAAACAGTCCCTCGCCTGCTGTTGCAACATATGGTCTACGAAGGACTGCCCTTGATGGAGAAAAGGAGTATGGTGCAGATGCCCGACACTTCATTGAGAGAGACTTCTACGTGGATGATGGACTCAAATCCTTACCCACAGATGAAGAAGCCATAGACCTGCTCCAAAGGACTCAAGATATGCTTTCTGAGGCCAACCTCAGACTTCATAAGATTGCCTCAAACAGTGCTGCTGTGATGAAAGCCTTCCAGCCTGGTGATCATGTCACGGGATTTAAAAATTTAAATCTGGGAATGGACATGCCTCCTGTTCAGAGAAGTCTGGGCTTACGGTGGAACTTATTTAAAGACACCTTTGGCTTTCAAGTCAGCTCTGCAGACAAGCCATTCACCAAACGTGGTGTTCTGTCAGTGGTGAACAGTCTATATGATCCACTGGGATTCGCGGCTCCCATTACCATACAAGGTAAATCCTTATTAAGACAACTATCAGAGACTATTCAAGATTGGGATGCTCCGCTACCAACCGACAACTATTCAAAGCGGAAGTCCTGGAAACAATCTCTACATGCCTTAGAGAATTTGAGAAATTTGAGAAAAAGTCCGGATTTAAGAAAAAGTCTGTGTTCGGTTTTGGGGTTTGGTTATGTTTTTGTACCTTTTGAATAGCTGCAGGGCAGCCAATCAACAAGAGTTTCACTTGTTTGCCCTTAGAAGCCATCACAGCCATGCCTACTAATGGCATGGCTGTGATTGGCCAGTGCATCATGTGACCCAGCCTCGATATGAGCTGAAGTCACGTAGCTAGCGCTGCATGTCACATGCTCTCAGACTGGTGTAGGGAGAGGATGCTGCTGCCGCTGTGAGGGAAAGATTAGCGTTCTAAAATCATCTCATACTTAGTATAGGGAGAGGTTACTGGTGCTGGTGTGAGGGATAGATTAGCGTTCTAAAATCATCTCATACTGCTATAGGGAGAGGTTCCTGCTGCTGCTGTGAGGAATAGATTAGCATTCTAAAATCATCTCATACTGCTATAGGGAGAGGTTCCTGCTGCTGCTATGAGGGATAGATTAGTGTTCTAAAATCATCTCATACTGCTATAGGGAGAGGTTCCTTCCTGGTGCTGGTGTGAGGGATAGATTAGCCTTCTAAAATCATCTCATACTGCTATAGAGAGAGGTTCCTGCTGCTACTGTGAGGGATAGATTAGTGTTCTAAAATCCTCTCATACTGCTATAGGGAGAGGCTTCTTCCTGGTGCTGGTGTTAGGGATAGATTAGCGTTCTAAAATCATCTCATACTGCTATAGGGAGAGGTTCCTGCTGCTGCTGTGAGGGATAGATTAGTGTTCTAAAATCATCTCATATTGCTATAGGGAGAGGTTCCTTCCTGGTGCTGGTGTGAGGGATAGATTAGCGTTCTAAAATCATCTCATACTGCTATAGGGAGAGGTTCCTGCTGCTGCTGTGAGTTGTGATTAAATAGGGAGTGTCGTCGTCGTCCTTGGAGAGGGATATCGTCATACTCTACTAAAATCT
>BLSH010518359.1:128156-141144 GCA_018402905.1 Glandirana rugosa | reverse complement strand
GATTGCCACCTTCCCAGTCTGTTTGGCGGGGGGGTGGTGGCATTGGTGCAAGTGAGGGGGGCGGGTTTGTTTGCCACCCCCCCCACTGTTGCCCTATGGGGATTTTTTATCCCTTTTTGCCCAGAGCACCGTGTAAGTAGAAAACTGCCCATTGGGAACACAGGCAGCAATAAAAGCCTCACAGAGCTTATAACCCACCCCGTTCCATCCAAAGCTAAAAGGAAAATCGTATGAAGTCTCACCTTTGGGGATCTGGGGAAGTAAAGTACAAACCCTACATTAATGAAAGCTAGCTTTCTAAATTGCTACTTTTTAATATTTACTAATTATTGTCTGTACTTTTTTTTTTTTGTACCCTTTGCCGCATATCAGGGTTGCTGATCTGAAGACTTGCTGCAGCTGTTTCTTGTCTACGGGAACTCCAGCGGAGGCTACACGGCGGTTTGCAGGGTGGGTTTCCTTTCCTGGTGGTGCCAACAGTGGGCCACGTCTGTTGAATGCAGCTACTTGTAGTGTCAGGAATCAGCAGAAGACATGACCAGATCTGAGTGGCTACACTGGGAAACTGAGACCAGACTATATATATAGTAAAGAAAATATATTAATAGTAAAACAAAAGACATCCAAACACCAGCACACAGCAAACCTAAAAATACAAATGGATCACAGAGATGATCCCGAACCCCTAGAGGCCTAATGAGGCCCAGAGTTGGAGAGAGCTGGCATCCTTCTTCACCGTGTGGGTTACTGGGCATGGTGGGTGTAATGGGAGTCGGAAACATGGGCGCCAGTCCTTTTTTGGATGCAAGAAAAAAAAATGTATCGTCTCTTGAACAGAACTGGTGTAGAGAGGGTTAGGGCCAGGACACAGGCAGATGCAGTAGCAATTGGCAGACTCAGAGACAAAATAGGCAGACAGCTATACAGGTAGAGGGCCTTAAAGCTGGTTGCAACTGTATTTGTAGAACTGCTGTCTCCTATGGCAACTGAACTGAAGATTTGTACACATAACTCACAGGGGTTGATTTACTAAAGCTGAAAAGGGGCAAAATCTGGAGCAGCTCTGCAAAGAAACCAATGAGCTTCCAGGATTTGTTGATTGAACAAGCTGAAGTTAGAAGCTGATTGGCTACCGTATGCGGCTGCACCAGATTTTGCACTCTTCAGGGTTAGTAAATCAACCCCGCAGTGTGCCCAGTTGCAGATCTTCCCTCACATCTCACATTATCATACTGTAGATTTTCTCACTGAGCTCCCAGTCTTCTCACCAGACCTCCAGATCCCAGCCGCCTGCTGGATCCCCCTGAGCTCTTCCACAGCTGACCCACTGGGTCCCTGGCTTGGCTCTCAGCTCACCCGCTGAATCCTCTTCAAGTGTCCCCCACGCTCACCCTCTGGGTCCCTGACTTGAATGCTGAGGCTTTTCCAACTTGTTCACCGTCCCCATCTAGTGAAAAAGGCTGGCCTCTGATAACAGGAGGCGTTGTCCCTTACCGGTGACTGTGGCCCCTTTATCTCTGACCTTTGGTTCTCACTTGCCTCTGGTAACAGGAGTGGTCGTCCCATGTGGCAACTGTGTCTCCTTCACCTCTGGCAACACTCGGTCCCCTGTCCGGCTTAAACTCTGCAACGATCAGGCTCCCCTCGGGCTGAGCCTCTACACACTTGGCTTCAGACCTAACCTTATAGTGGAAATATACCCATCGATTTGATAGTGTCAAAGAAGAGTTAATATTCCCGGCATGCCGGAAATGCTAGCTGTCTCCACCATCCAATGCGTGGGGTCATAATGGATCACATGTGCAGCATCATGGCAGATGCAGATTAAAAAGAGGCTAAGATGTCAGCTTCCTTGGCTGAAATCCATAGGACGGTATACTCAGGGGAGGGCTGGGCCATGGGGCAGGGTGGCAATTGCCCCCCAGGCCACCCTACCTTACATTCAAAATGGCCGACGGCCACTGCCCGCTCACACTTTTTTCTTCTTGTGGAGGAAGGAAGTAGGGGCCAGTGGCGCAGACACCAACTAACTGCAGGCAAGGGGGCAACCAGGGCCGGCTGTGCTGATGGGCACTGGCGAGCCTGCATTGATGGGCACTGATCAGGTTGCATTTGATAGGCACTGGTGCGGCTGCATTGATGGGCACTGGTGAGGCTGCATTGATGGGCACTGATGCGGCTAAGCTGATAGGCACTGATTAGGCTGCATTGGTGGGCACCGATGAGCTGCATTGCTGCATTATTTTTGTTAAACCTCCTTTGTTGCTGCTATTAACATTAAATTATGTTACCACATTGTATCATAGTTTTCTTGCTTCATAACCTCAATATCCGTTCTAAAACCAGGTGGGTGGTTCAGTGGGCCACTTGACTGGACTTGCCCCCCAGGCCTAAGGCTGCCAGCCCTCCCCTGGGTATACTCCCACTTTAAGCTGCTGCTACACATACAGCCCCCAGGCCTTAGCCTGGGGCTTAAAGAACACTGATCACCTGACATCTTCCCCTTAAATAGACTATCCCAGCATGCAAAGTAGCTACTCTGATTGGCTGAGAAAATATGTCTATTCATAACCTGAACTCACTGTGGTCTTGTCATTCTAATGCCCAAGGCAGCAGTGCCACCTAGTGATAGAAGAGAGAGATGCACCAGTTTCAATCTTAGGGCAACAGTCAGTGGATCCAACTACCAATTAGCCAGGCAAGTTACCACCGAGCATAACTAAATTTGTTAGCAACCCTGCCTAATACCAGGGTGCTACACAACCATACATTATAACCAAGCCTCACTAGGTAACAGGAAGCCTAACTACAAACTAACCATATACAATATGTACAAAAATGGAGAACACAGATAAACAGATTAAACTGGAGGCGAAGGGAACAGATGGGAAGAGGGGAACTAGGAAGAGAAATAAGGAGAGCAGAAATAAGACAGTAGGGTACAGGACGCAGCGCAAGAGCAAGGTCAGGAGCAGAATAAACGGCACACAGTATCTGGCAACAAAGCAAACCATGTAAAAGCAGAGGAGGATCTAAGTACCTTCCCAACAGCCAGCATCAGGTGAAGATTAGAGTTGAGCGGACACCTGGATGTTCGGCATGTTCGGCGGGTTCGGCGGAATTTCGGGAAAAAGTTCGGGTACGGTACCCCAAACCCCATTGAAGTCAATGGGGACCCAAACTTTTCGGCACAAAAATGGCTGTAAAAAAGTCCTGGAAAGTGCTAGAGGGCTGCAAAAGGAAGTAAAATGGGGGTCTGCAAAAGGAAGTAAAATGGGGGTAAGAGTAGAACAAGTGCCCTACAAAAAAATGGGGATAGGGAAAATAACTTAAAATCACATAAAAAAAAAATAAAAATGGGAGGAGGAGGTGGATGTGGAGTTGGAGCCTAGAGGTTGACTTGGCCGTGACCGTGGAAGTGGTGGAGGAGGAGGAGGAGGAGGTAGCCAACACTTTTTGTTGTTTGTTTTTTTTTCTAATTGGGGTAGCCCCCAAAATATTGAGGCATATTAAAAAAAAACAAGTATACCAATGGCTGTGTGAGGCCGGTCTAAATGATTTTAGAACAATAATGCGTCCCTTACAGCACCAGCAGGAACCTCTCCCTATGGAACTAGGAGATGATTTTAGAACAATAATCCGTCCCTCTAAGCAGTAGATTCTACCTAGTCCAGAATCAGATCGTTCTGTAATGCAGGGTGAGATGTTATTAGATCTGCAATCTGTCCCTCACAGCGCCGGCAGCATCCTCTCCCTACACTAACCTGAGAGCATGTGACATGCAGCACTACGTGACTCCAGCTTATACAGAGGCTGGGTCACATGATGCACTGGCCAATCACAGCCATGCCATTAGTAGGCATGGCTGTGATGGCTTCTAGGGAAAACCAGTGAAACGCTTGTTGATTGGCTGCCCTGCAGCTATTCAACAGGCGGGATAAAATACCCGAACCCAAACTTTTTTTCAAATGTCCGGGTTTGGCTCCGGGTCACGGACACCCCAAAGTTCGGTTCGGACCCAAACTTTACAGTTCAGGTTCGCTCAACTCTAGTGAAGATTGATTACAGACATCTGCTGGCTGCTGGGAGACACCCGCTGGTGGACACTGGAACTGCAACATTGCACTCTGGGCATCCACCAGTGCCACCAGCAGGTGATCCAGGTCCTCACATTTAGCCTCCACTGGAGAGCAGGAGAACAAAACAGAGTGTTGTCAACCTAACAGGAAGTGTCTGAACAAGGACCTATATGGCAGGATCATCAGAGATCATTTCAATAAAAGCTGTAGATTTAAAAAATGGTGAAAATGACCTTTGAAATGCCATGTTAAAGCAGCCCTCAAAATTTCCACTCGCCTGCTAGTATTAGATGAGTGGAAATAAGCTGAGGGCGAGTGTGTGTGGGGGGGTCGCTGATGGCTTTATTTTAATATTTATTTTTGTAACCTAATTCTGCATAAAACATTTAACAGTGAGATAATTTAGGAGGTCGTGTTTAGGGGCGGGGCAGGGTAGCGGTTGGGTGGGGCAACTGGTGGCGAGTAACTCTTAAGGCCTGGCTAGTAGCTCAGGGCTTGAAATGTTGAACCCCGTGTTAAAGCATAGATGAGATTTTAGTGATTTGGGTTTATATGTACTGAAGCGATCCTTTGTTTTTGATTTGTTCTTTGCATGTAAATTTTGTTTATTCTTTGACAGGAAAAAACTGTATTTTCAAGCTGCTAAAAAACCCCAGCACCCTGTCCCTGCAGGGGATGGAATCTCCTCGGTGTAGGGGCATCACGGAGGAGTAAAAGACGAGTAAGATGGCGACTCGTCGAATGAACTCAGCTAAGCTACGTCTATGTGTCACTCTCTGCTTTCTGTTATCTGGTAAAGCTTTTACTATCCGCCAATACAACCCATTAATTAGGCAATGCCAAACCCCATGGGAACCACAATATTCCAGTTTTCAATCCATTGGGGCGATTGGGTGAACTTTATACAATGCTCTTTGCTATATAAAAAAATGTCTGTCGTGAGGCACTGAGACTACCATATCCAACCTCTCCTTCTAACAATACTTAGGGGTGCGTTTATTACAAATTTTCATATAAATTCCTTCTGTGAGAATGAGACAACATTGAATGCCCTTAGACTATATTCTCTGCAATTCGAATGTGGGAATGCAGAAAATACAACCATTGTGGCCACTAGATGGAGCTAACTATCATAGGAAATGAGTATGCTTCTCAGCTCCATCTAGTGCCCATATTGAGGTATTTTCTCATTTTATCTTGGTACTGGAATAAAATATATAGTTAAAATACTGCATTATGGCCACTAGATGGTGCTGACTATCATAGGAAATTAGTATGCTTCCCAGCTCCATCTAGTGCCCATATTGAGGTATTTTCTTATTTCATCTTGGTACTGGAATAAAATATATAGCTAAAATACCACATTATGGCCACTAGATGGAGCTGACTAGCATAGGAAATGAGTATGCATCCCAATTCCATCTAGTGCCCATATTGAGGTATTTTCTTATTTCATCTTGGTACTGGAATAAAATATGTAGTTAAAATACTGCATTATGGCCACTAGATGGTGCTGACTATCATAGGAAAGGAGTATGCATCCCAGCTCCATCTAGTGCCCATAGTGAGGTATTTTCTTATTTCATCTTGGTACTGGAATAAAATATATAGTTAAAATACTGCATTATGGCCACTAGATGGTGCCAACTATCATAGGAAATGAGTATGCATCCCAGCTCCATCTAGTGCCCATATTGAGGTATTTGTTGTTTCATCTTGGTACTGGAATAAAATATATAGTTAAAATACTGCATTATGGCCACTAGATGGAGCCGACTATCATAGGAAATGAGTATGCATCCCAGCTCCATCTAGTGCCCATATTGAGGTATTTTCTTATTTCATCTTGGTACTGGAATAAAATATATAGCTAAAATACCACATTATGGCCACTAGATGGAGCTGACTATCATAGGAAATGAGTATGCTTCTCAGCTCCATCTAGTGACCATATTGAGGTATTTTCTTATTTCATCTTGGCACTGGAATAAAATATATAGCTAAAATACCACATTATGGCCACTAGATGGAGCTGACTAGCATAGGAAATGAGTATGCATCCCAATTCCATCTAGTGCCCATATTGAGGTATTTTCTTATTTCATCTTGGTACTGGAATAAAATATGTAGTTAAAATACTGCATTATGGCCACTAGATGGAGCTGACTATCATAGGAAATGAGTATGCATCCCAGCTCCATCTAGTGCCCATATTGAGGTATTTGTTGTTTCATCTTGGTACTGGAATAAAATATATACTTAGAATTCCGCATTATGGCCACTAGATGGAGCTGACTATCATAGGAAATGAGTATGCTTCCCAGCTCCATCTAGTGACCGTATTGAGGTATTTTCTTATTTAAAGCGTAACTCCACTATCGTTGAGAAAAAAACATTCCCCTCTGGGTGATCTCTGTACATTACAAGGATTATAACAATCTTTGTTTCAGATTCCTTTCCTTTTGTTATTCTGAAGAAACCCCTGCCCCTCTGTCCCTCTCTGCTAATGGGTCTAATGGGAGGGGTTTCATAATTATCAGTCAGCTGTGGCAGCTGCAGGGCACTAATGAGGAAAGCTGCTAGGCCTGCATCCCTTTAGACGTGTTCCTATTGAAAGTATCTCTTCCCAAAATGACATTTTTGTTGCAGGGGATGCCTGAAATATGACTTGTATCTTAGGCAGACTTCTGGGAAAATTGGTGAGCCAATCACACAAGCAGGAAATGATGTTTCTGGGGGAGTGGTCAGTACATTCTGTGTACAGAACAACTCCAGGTAGCCATATTGCAATGCATTCTCAGAAAATGACAGTGGCTGCAGAATGAAAAGGAAAGGTAATTTTTAATAACTTTCAGTTACAATATGATTAGTGTCGCAACTGTACACGCTATATTATTTTTTCTTTATTTGGTATTTTTTTTCCCCACTAAACTGTAGTTACCCTTCAATCGTGGAACTGGAATAAAATATAAAACTAAAATACCACATTATGGCCACTAGATGGAGCTGACTATCATAGGAAATGAGTATGCCTCACAGCTCCATCTAGTGACCGTATTGAGGTATTTTCTTATTTCATCTTGGTACTGGAATAAAATATAAAGCTAAAATACCACATTATGGCCACTAGATGGAGCTGACTATCATAGGAAATGAGTATGCATCCCAGCTCCATCTAGTGCCCATATTGAGGTATTTTCTTATTTCATCTTGGTACTGGAATAAAATATATAGCTAAAATACCACATTATGGCCACTAGATGGTGCCAACTATCATAAAAAATGAGTATGCATCCCAGCTCCATCTAGTGACCGTATTGAGGTATTTTCTTATTTCACAGTGGTAGCGGAATAACATATATAGCTAAAATACTGCATTATGGCCACTAGATGGTGCTGACTATCATAAAAAATGAGTATGCTTCTCAGCTCCATCTAGTGCCCATATTGAGGTATTTTCTTATTTCATCTTGGTACTGGAATAAAATATGTAGTTAAAATTCTGCATTATGGCCACTAGATGGTGCCAACTATCATAGGAAATGAGTATGCATCCCAGCTCCATCTAGTGACCGTATTGAGGTATTTTTTCATTTCTTCTTGGTACTGGAATAAAATATATAGTTAAAAATACTGCATTATGGCCACTAGATGGTGCCAACTATCATAAAAAATGAGTATGGTTCCCAGCTCCATCTATTGACCGTATTGAGGTATTTTCTTATTTCACAGTGGCACTGGAATAAAATATGTAGCTAAAATACCGCATTATGCCCACTAGATGGAGCTGACTATCATAGGAAATGAGTATGCCTCACAGCTCCATCTAGTGACCGTATTGAGGTATTTTCTTATTTCATCTTGGCACTGGAATAAAATATGTAGCTAAAATACCGCATTATGGCCACTAGATGGAGCTGAGGCGCATATGTATTTCCTATGACCCTCAACACCATCTAGGGTTCTTTTTTTTTTTTTCTTCTCTCTCCTCGTCCATCCCAGGTGATGTCACAAGCAAATTGGAATGGATGAGGAGAGAGGAGGGGGCGGGGCCGCCGGGGGGCAGCGTGACATCATGACAGAGAACTTATTACACAGTCGCTCCCTGCGCTACTCTGCAGCTGAATCCCGAGCTACCCGTCAGGCGTCAGCTGACTGGCGGTGATTGACGGGTAGATCGCTGCGGGGACGAGGCCGGCCCACTGAGCCTTCGGCCCACCGGGAAACTCGCGATGGCCAGTGCAGGCCTGCCAACAACCATGCCACGTTCAAAGTCACTTCAATCCCCTTTCTCCCCAATTCCGATGCTCGGTTTGAACTTCAGCAAGTCGTCTTCACCACATCCAGACGCCTAAATGCATTGAGCTGCTGCCATGTGATTGGCCGATTTAGCAATCTGTGTCACCAAGCAATCGAACAGGTGTACCTAATAAAGTGGCCCGGGGAGTGTAATATGCATTTAGGGATGTATTAATGCATTAATTTATATCTGCCCGAGGTTCGGAGCATTAAACTAAACTGTCATTGGCAGTGATCAATACAGTGAATGTATTGGAAAGCGATTATAAACTAATCCCAGGCAGCAATATATTCTCACTGATAGATTTCAAAGTCAAAACACTAAAACCCCCCCAAAAAAACAGTGATTGTCACTGACAGTGCTCAGTACAGTGAATGTACGGGAATACCCAGGGGAAAATACATTGATTATTGGCTGGGATCAATATACTGTTGCTGCCCCCTCAAAATAACTCAACACGCATACTGTTTGTATGGCAAATAAAATACAGATACTCAGAAATCCTAAAAAAAAAAAAAAAAAAAACAAAGAACCATTAAAAATAAAAACTTTAAAAAGATAAAGAACAAAAAATATGTTAATCAAAGCCTCATTTTATAAAAAGAGGCGGGATTTCAGGGTGCCAAATTCAATAATTGATAAAAAAAATCATTTTTGTTTTAACAAATGTAAAATACATAAATATAAAATGTGAATCATACAGCGTAAGTACATAGGTGCACGCTCTACGTGTTTCGCCTTGGTCTCGGCTTCTTCAGGAGTCTTGTCTTTAATTCACTAGAATTGACAAAAAAGTATTTTTTTTAGTATTATATATGGAAACGCATAAACTCCAGCGAATATATATTTACATTGGAGAAAAGATGTGCATAGAACATCAGCCGTATATCTAATTAATGTTACACAATATTTATACAGATCTATATATGAGAACATTGATCACCTCAGTGGTATGGCTCTCTCCCACCTTAGACCAGGGTTCCTCCAGAGGTTGCTAGGGGTTCCTTGAGCACTGGTCAATTTCTACCTCTCAGATAAATTCCCAATGACACCATTGATTTTTTTAGCTATCTGTAAGGGGGTAATTCTTCCCAATGACCACAAGTGTGAGGAGCATTCTTCCCATTGACCATCACACCAATGTATCATGAGTTGTAGATTTTTAATTTTTAGCCGGGGTTCCCCAAGACCGAAGAATCATTTCAAGGGTTCCTCAACCTGCCAGGTAGGGCGTCTTGGGCCATCTCTTCTCTCTAAACCAGGGTTTCTCAACCAGGGTTTCGTGGACCCCTAGGGTTCCTCCAGAGGTTTGTAGGGGTTCCTTGAGCAATGGTCAATTTCTACCTCTCTGTTCTTCCCATTGACCATCACACCAATGTATCATGAGTTGTAGATTTTTAATTTTTAGCAGGGGGTTCCCAGAGACCGGAGAATTATTTCAAGGGTTCCTGTCTAAACCAGGGTTTCTCAACCAGGGTTCCTCCAGAGGTTGCTAGAGGTTCCTTGAGCAATGGTCAATTTCTACCTCTCAGATAAATTCCCAATGACATCATTGATCTTTTTAGCTATCTGTAAGGGGGGTAATTCTTGCCAATGACCACAAGTGTGAGGAGCATTCTTCCCATTGACCATCACACCAATGTATCAGGAGTTGTAGATTTTTAATTTTTAGCCGGGGTTCCCCGAGACCGGAGAATCATTTCAAGGGTTCCTCAACCTGCCAGTTAGGGCGTCTTGGGACATCTCTTCTCTCTAGCCCAGGGTTTCTCAACCAGGGTTTCGTGGACCCCTAGGGTTCCTCCAGAGGTTTCTAGGGGTTCCTTGAGCAATGGTCAATTTCTACCTCTCTGTTCTTCCCAATGACCACAAGTGTAAGGAGCATTCTTCCCATTGACCATCACACTAATGTATCATGAGTTGTAGATTTTTAATTTTTAGCAGGGGGTTCCCCGAGACCGAAGAATCATTTCAAGGGTTCTTCAACCTGCCAGGTAGGGCGTCTTGGGCCATCTCTTCTGTCTAAACCAGGGTTTCTCAACCAGGGTTCCTCCAGAGGTTGCTAGGGGTTCCTTGAGCAATGGTCAATTTCTACCTCTCAGATAAATTCCCAATGACACCATTGATCTTTTTAGCTATCTGTAAGGGGGGAATTCTTCCCAATGACCACAAGTGTGAGGAGCATTCTTCCCATTGACCATCACACCAATGTACCATGAGTTGAAGATTTTACATTTTTAGCCGGGGTTCCCTGAGACCAAAGAATCATTTCAAGGGTTCCTCAACCTGCCAGGTGGGGCATCCTGGGCCATCTCTTCTCTCTAAACCAGGGTTTCTATACCAGGGTTCTGTGGAACCCTAGGGTTCCTCCAGAGGTTTCTAGGGGTTCCTTGAGCGATGGTCAATTTCTACCTCTCTGTTCTTCCCAATGACCTCAAGTGTAAGGAGCATTCTTCCCATTGACCATCACACTAATGTATCATGAGTTGTAGATTTTCCCCGAGACCGGAGAATTATTTCAAGGATTCCTCAACCTGCCAGGTAGGGCGTCTTGGGCCATCTCTTCTCTCTAAACCAGGGTTTCTCAACCAGGGTTCCTCCAGAGGTTGCTAGGGGTTCCTTCTACCTCTCAGATAAATTCCCAATGACACCATTGATCTTTTTAGCTATCTGTAAGGGGGAGGATTCTTCCCATTGACCACAAGTGTGAGGAGCATTCTTCCCATTGACCATCACACTAATGTATGATGAGTTGTAGATTTTTAATTTTTAGCCGGGGTTCCCCCAGACCGGAGCATTATTTCAAGGGTTCCTCAACCTGCCAGGTAGGGCGTCCTGGGACATCTCTTCTGTCTAAACCAGGGTTTCTATACCAGGGTTCCGTGGATCTCTAGGGTTCCTCCAGAGGTTTCTAGGGGTTCCTTGAGCAATGGACATTTCTACCTCTCTGTTCTTCCCAATGACCACAAGTGTAAGGAGCATTCTTCCCATTGACCATCACACTAATGTATCATGAGTTGTAGATTTTCAATTTTTAGCAGGGGTTCCCCGAGACCGGAGAATTATTTCAAGGGTTCCTCAGTGTTGAAAAGGTTGAGAAAGGCTGGTTTAGATATACGGTTGATGAAATAATGCTGATGTTCTATGTACATCTTTTCTTCAATGTGAATGTATAATAGATGGAGTTTATAATTATCCATATATAATATTAAAAAATACTTTTTTTTGTCTATTCTAGTGAATTAAAAACATAAGGTGTTAATAAAACTCCTGAAGAAGCTGACACCAAGGTGAAACATGTAGAGCGCACACCTATGAAATCACACTGTATGATTCACATTTGATGATCTTTTTATATTTATGTATTTTATATTTGTTAAAATAATAACAATTTTTATAAAAATATTGAATTTGGCACCCTGAAAACCCATCTCTTTTTCTAAAATTATGCTTTGATTATAAGTGAGTTGGTCTCCCCCTTTTTTTCCCATAAAAATACCTTACCTTGTCATTGACAGGGTTCAGTACACTGTTTGTATGTGAAAAAGTCAAATATTCGTCCTTCAGCTACAATATTGTTTGTGAAGACTGATTAAATTACAATTCTTTAAAATTAGAATAAGAATTGTTAAAATTCTAAAAAAAAAAAAAAAAAAAAAAAAAAAAGACAATCCTTTAACTAGATTTTTTTGTGATGCCAAAGAAAATAGAGATATTCAGAAATCCTACAAAAAGAACCCTTAAAAATAAAATGTTCAATTGTTAAAACTCGAAAATTAAGAATATAAAATTTGTTACATTGTCATTGACAGGGTTCAGTACAGTGTATGTACATGGATAAATATATTCATCTTTCAGCTACATTATTATTTGTGAAAAGGCACTCAAAATCCTAAAAAGAACCCTCAAAAATAAAATCTGATTGTTAAAAAAAAAGAAAAAAAAAAAAGAAAAAAGACTTAAAACTGCTACATTGCCAGGATTCAGTGCTGTGTATGTACGTGGAAAAGTCAAATATTTATATTATTCATTCAGCTATGTTAATTGTTTATAATGCCAAATAAAACATTGGTACTCAGAACCCCTAAAATGTGACAATTAAAAATAAATATTTTAATTCTTAAAACTCTAAAAAAAAATAAACATTACAGTACAGTGTATGTACATAGAAAAAAGTAAAATATTCCTCATTCAGCTATGTTAATTGATTATCATGTGAAAAAAATACAGGTACTGAGAAATCCTAAAAAATCCCCTCAAAATTAAAATGTAATTGTTAAAACTCAATTAAATAAATAAAATACAAAAAAAAAATGCTACATTATCATTGACAGGGTTCAGTACAGTGTATGTATGTGAAAAAGTCTAATATTCATCCTTCAGCCACATTATTGTTTCTGATGCCCGATAAAAATACAGTCACTCAGAAATAAAATAAATAAATAAATAACCTTTAAACATAAAAAAATCTAATTGTTAAAATCTAAAAAGATACCAACATTTGCTACATTGTCATTGACAGGGTTCAGTACAGTGTATGTACATGAAAAAGTCAAATATTCTTCCTTCAGCTGCTTTATTGTTTGCGATGCCCAATGAAAAAAAAAAAAAC
>BLSH010518359.1:83844-94834 GCA_018402905.1 Glandirana rugosa | reverse complement strand
TGTATAAGAGACAGGGTGGGCACTGATAGGTGGCACAGGTGGGCACTTATAGGTGGCAGTGGTGGGCACTGGTGTAACAAGCACTGTTAGGGATGGCACTGGCAGGCATCATACATGGGCACAGTGCCATCCCTACAGTGCACAATGATGCCCTTACCTGGTGGTCTAGTGGGGGCTCCCTGGTGGTCCTGGGCGGCCTCTTATTTAATTCCCTGGTGGTCCTGGGCGGCCTGGGTGTGCTGTCCGGCGGGGGAGGGGCTCCCTGGGGTCCTGATCCGGCTCCCTGGTGGTCCAGTGGGGTGATCCTGAGGGTGGCTGCGCTGATAAATGTTCAGCGCAGCCCCCCCCTGTCAGGAGAGCAGCCGATCGGCTCTCCGCTGCTCAGGTCTGCAGACCTGAGCAGAGGAAAAGCCGATCAACGGCTCTTCCTATTTACACTGTGATCAGCCGTGATTGGTCACGGCTGATCACATGGTAAAAGGCTTCGGATCGAAGCCTTTTACCTCGGTCGGTAATGCGGTGGGTCAGCCTGACCCACGGCACTACCGATCGCCGCGATGCGCGCCCCCAGGGGCGCGCGATCGCGGATTATTCTGAGGACGTCAATAGACGTCCAGTCAGGATAATGAACCCCCCGCCCGGACGTCATTTGTCTATGCGCCGGGCGGGAAGTGGTTAAGGAACTTAGCCAAGTTATTGCCAGACCCTTGTGCCTAATCTTTAAGAGCAGTTTTCTGACTGGTATGATACCAGCTGACTGGAGGAAAGCCAATGTAGCACCAATATATAAAAAAGGACCAAGATATATCCCTGGGAACTACAGACCAGTTAGCTTAACATCATAATATGCAAGCTCTTGGAGGGAATAATAAGGGATTATATACATGATTATTGTAAAGAGAACGGTATCATTAGCGGTAATCAACATGGGTTCATGAAGAATCGTTCTTGCCAAACCAATCTATTAACCTTCTATGAGGAGGTGAGCTGCCATCTAGATAAGGGAAGGCCTGTAGACGTGGTGTACCTGGATTTTACGAAGGCGTTTGATACAGTTCCCCATAAACGTTTACTGTACAAACTAAGATCCCTCAACATGGATCAAGGGGTGAGCACCTGGATTGAAAACTGGCTGCAGGGGAGAGTCCAGAGGGTGGTGATAAATGGGGAGCACTCAGAATGGTCTGGGGTAGAAAGTGGGGTTCCCCAAGGTTCTGTCCCGGGACCAATCCTTTTCAATTTATTCATAAATGATTTGGAGGACGGGGTGAAGAGCTCAATATCAATATTTGCGGATGATACCAAGATAAGCAGAGCAATAAACTCTCCACAGGATGTGGAAACCTTGCAAGAAGATCTGAACAAATTAATGGGGTGGGCAGACAAATGGCAAATGAGATTTAACGTAGAAAAATGTAAGATAATGCATTTGGGCACCAAGAACAAGAACGCAAACTACTCACTAGGAGGGGAGCCCCTGGGTGAAACTAGAATGGAAAAAGACCTAGGGGTCCTAGTAGAGAACAGGCTCAGCAGTGGCATGCAATGCCAAGCTGCTGCAAGCAAAGCTAACAAAGTGTTGGCATCAAGAAAAGGATTAACTTCAGGGATAAATCAATAATTCTCCCACTATACAAGTCCCTGGTGAGGCCGCACCTGGAGTATGCCGCCCAGTTCTGGGCACCGGTCCTCAGGAAGGACGTCCTGGTATTGGAAAGGGTACAGAGAAGGGCAACAAAGCTAACTAAGGGATTGGAGGAGCTCAGTTATGAGGAAAGATTACAAGCACTGAACTTATTCTCTCTGGAGAAGAGACGCTTGAGAGGGGAGATGATTTTAATGTACAAATACTGTACTGGTGACCCCACTATAGGGACAAAACTATTCAGCGCAAGGGGGTACACAAAGACACGCGGCCATTCACTAAGAATAGAGGAAAGGCGGTTTAACCTTAAAATGCGTAGAGGTTTCTTTACGGTGAGAGCAGTGAGAATGTGGAATTCTCTTCCACAAGCAGTGGTCTCTGCCGGGAGTGTAGATACATTCAAGAAACTACTAGATGCACACCTAAGGGACCAAAGCATTGAGGGATATACAATGTAATACTGACATGAAAGCACACACATGGGTTGGACTTGTTGGACTTGTGTCTTTTTTCAACCTCACTAACTATGTAACTCTGAGCTCAGAGGTCAATAGTAAGTAACTCAGAGTTCAGTAGTAAGTAACTCGGAGCTCAGAGGTCAATAGCAAATAACAGAGAGTGCAGGGGTCAGTAGTAACACTGAGTTAAGGGATCAGTGGTACATAATGTAGAGTTCAGAGATGCAAAGTAAGTAACTCAGAGTTCTGTAGTACGTAAGTTATAGCTCAGAGGTCATAGTAAGTAATGGAGAGTGCAAGGGTCAGCAGTAAGTAATGCAGTGTTCAGAGGTTTGTAGCATGTAACTCATACTTCAATGGTAAGCAATGCACAGCGTAGGAGTCAGAGGTAAGTAAAGCAGAACACAGGGGTCAGGATTATGTAACACAGATTTCAAAGGTTGGTAGTAACGCAGAGTGCAGGGGTCAGCAGTAAAGAGCGCAGCATGCAGAGGTCCATAGTGTGGAACACACGGTGCAGGGGTCAGGAGTAAGTAACCTAGAGTGAGGGCAGAAGGCGGGTAAAACTTTACATGGACAGCTGTGAACATTGCTGCCTGTGTCTTTTGTTTGTGGACTTCTCCGGCCTAACACCCTGACCTGCTCCAGATGGATGTTCTCCGGCCTGACACCCTGACCTGCCCCAATGGATGCTCTCCGACCTGACACCCTGACCTGTCCCAGATGGATGTTCTCCAGCCTGACACCCTGACCTGTCCCAGATGGATGTTCTCTAGCCTGACACCCTGACCTGTCCCAGATGGATGTTCTCCGGCCTGACACCCTGACCTGCCCCAATGGATGCTCTCCGACCTGACACCCTGACCTGTCCCAGATGGATGTTCTCCAGCCTGACACCCTGACCTGCTCCAGATGGATGTTCTCCAGCCTGACACCCTGACCTGTCCCAGATGGATGTTCTCCAGCCTGACACCCTGACCTGTCCCAGATGGATGTTCTCTGGCCTGACACCCTGACCTGCTCCAGATGGATGTTCTCCAGCCTGACACCCTGACCTGTCCCAGATGGATGTTCTCTAGCCTGACACCCTGACCTGTCCCAGATGGATGTTCTCCGGCCTGACACCCTGACTTGCTCCAGATGGATGTTCTCCAGCCTGACACCCTGACCTGCCCCAATGGACGTTCTCCGGCCTGACACCCTGACCTGTCCAAGATGGATGTTCTCCGGCCTGACACCCTGACCTGCCCCAATGGATGTTCTCTGGCCTGACACCCTGACCTGCTCCAGATGGATGTTCTCCAGCCTGACACCCTGACCTGTCCCAGATGGATGTTCTCTAGCCTGACACCCTGACCTGTCCCAGATGGATGTCCTCCAGCCTGACACCCTGACCTGTCCCAGATGGATGTCCTCCGGCCTGACACCCTGACTTGTCCCAGATGGATGTTCTCCGGCCTAACACCCTGACCTGCCCCAATGGATGTTCTCCGGCCTGACACCCTGACCTGTCCCAGATGGATGTTCTCCAGCCTGACACCCTGACCTGCCCCAATGGATGTTCTCCAGCCTGACACCCTGACCTGCTCCAGATGGATGTTCTCTGGGGCTTAGGTCCTGGAGGGATCCTTTTACAACACACAGAGGAGTCCTGTCCTGGATGCACGGGAGCAGGTGTGAGGACAGCAGGAGAGAGTCAGCATGTCCGGGAGATCTTTATGTAGAAGACAGATGAGTGCATGGCCGGGACAAGGGGTGGGCAGAAGGGGTGGCTGCTGTAGTATTATGTGAGGTAGGAGGGGGCACCTCCAGGAGATTGAGGGGATTTGTAATGAGGGGGGAAATTTGGAGGGTGGCAGGGGATAAGAATTGTTCTAGGAGGGCAAATTAGGAGTGTGTGCTAGGAACGGTGATTGGGGGTGCTAGGAGGGTTCATTTTTTGGGGGGGGGGGGGAATTTGTGCTAGAGGGGGGTTGGGGGGAGAATTTGTGCTGGAAGGGGGGATTTGGAGTGAGGGGGGGGGGGCGCTGAGGATTTGTGCTAGGAGGGTGATTTTTGCTGGGGGGATTTAGAGAGAGAGTTTTGGAGGGGGGATGGGGGGGGTACAAACGAGTGCTGGCAGGAGAGATTTGTACTGGGAGGAGGGGGATTTATGCATAGGGGTTAAGCGCATGCAGATTAGTTCTCAGTTTTGTTTTTGGGGTGGAGGGGGGGATTTTTTTCTGACACATAATGCTCATACATCTTGTGCAAGGGAGTGCAGTTTGGATGCTTGGCCTGGGCTCTAGATGACCTTGTCCAGTCACTGGCCGGGAGGCTGGTGAGGGTGTAGTCAGGAGGGCTATTGAAAGGGGCAGCTGCAGCCAGGTTGGCTGGCAGTGCCTGAAGAGGTGGGGATCAGCAGCCGTAGGGGTGTAGCTGGATGCTGGACTTTTCTCTACACACCAAAGGGGCCCGGGGTCCCTGCCTGTAAAGGGCTTTTGCTAATCTTAGTGAGTGCTTTTTGACAGATTTACTAAAGTGTCCCAGCTGAGTCTGCATTTTCTCCAAGCAAGTGCATGCTGGAGGAAGATGAGTGTATATAGCTGTACATAGGAAGAATTGTCCCTGAAGTCTCTGAAGTCAAGTGGGCACACCCTGTAACTTCCCTAATCCCTGTCCAAGTTTTATCCCTTCAATAAATGCAAAAACAAAGTTCACTGTCCACCGACTCTAAGTGCGCCTATGAGAATTTGTTGTGCCTGGGTGAGGGGATCCCTATTCACCAGCTGCCCTTACGCTGGGTGCGCTACATTTTGGGGCATCGTCCGAGATATCGCCAACAGTAACCTGTGCAGCGGTTGCTCATAGCAACCGAAGATACATCCAGCCGGGGAACTGTGCTTTGTTCAAAACCATATCCAGGGATACGGACTTATGTGCTCTGCTTATTTGTGGTTGTGTCCTTAGAGTCAAGTGCTGTTGCCCTTAGCAAACCAACCTGTGTGCCCGGTTAGTTTGTTTAATTAAGCTTCAACAATTACACCTAGAAGCTGATTGGTTACCATGCACAGCTGCACCAGATTCTACGTGTTCCAGTTTTAGTAAATATCCCCCTTAGCGTCTTGGGCATCCCATTTGAAACTATTACCGTGGAGCTGACCCCCCCCCCCCTCGGTGGTTCTAACATCCTCCACTCCTCTGGGAACGCATTCCACGGTATTCTGGAGGGTGTTTGTGGGGGAATGTGGCTCACTTGTGAGGTCAGGTACCAATGTTGCATGAGAAGACCTGGCTCGGTATAGACATTCCTATTTACCCCATAGGCCAGTGTTTCTCAACCTTTTTTCAGACTAAGCAACCTTTAAAATCATGGACAATCTCGAGGCACCCTCCAAAATCAAGGACAATCTCCAGGCACCCTCCAAAATTAAGGACAATCTTGAGGCACCCTCCAAAATCATGGACAATCTCGAGGCACCCTCCAAAATTAAGGATAATCTTGAGGCACCCTCCAAACTCATGGAAAATCTTGAGGCACCCTCCAAAATTAAGGACAATCTCAAGGCCCCCTCCAAAATCATGGACAGTCTTGAGGCACCCTCCATGATTAAGGACAGTCTTGAGGCACCCTCCAAAATCCTGGACAATCTCGAGGCACCCTCCAAAATCATGGACAATCTCGAGGCACCCTCCAAAATCATGGACAATCTCGAGGCACCCTCCAAGATTAAGGACAGTCTTGAGGCACCCTCCAAAATCCTGGACAATCTCGAGGCACCCTACAAAATCATGGACAATCTCGAGGCACCCTCCAAAATCATGGACAATCTCGAGGCACCCTCCAAAATCAAGGACAATCTTGAGGCACCCTCCAACATTAAGGACAATCTTGAGGCTCCCTCCAAAATTAAGAACAATCTCGAGGCCCCCTCCAAAATCCTGGGCAATCTCAAGGCACCCTCCAAAATCATGGACAATCTTGAGGCACCCTCCAAAATTAAGAACAATCTTGAGGCCCCCTCCAAAATCCTGGACAATCTCGAGGCACCCTCCAAAATCATGGACAATCTCGAGGCACCCTCCAAAATCAAGGACAATCTTGAGGCACCCTCCAAAATTAAGGACAATCTTGAGGCTCCCTCCAAAATTAAGGACAATCTTTAGGCACTCTCCAAAATTAAGGACAATCTTGAGGCACCCTCCAAAATCATGGAAAATCTCGAGGCACCCTCCAAAATTAAGGACAATCTTGAGGCACCCTCCAAAATTAAGGACAATCTAGAGGCACCCTCCAAAATTAAGGACAATCTCAAGGCACCCTCCAAAATCCTGGACAATCTCGAGGCACCCTCCAAAATCATGGACAATCTTGAGGCACCCTTTCAAAATCATGGAAATCTTGAGGCACCCTCCAAAATCATGAACAATCTTGAGGCACCCTCCAAAATCATGAACAATCTTGAGGCACCCTCCAAAATCATGGACAATCTTGAGGCACAGTCCAAAATTAAGGACAATCTCGAGGCCCCCTCCAAAATTATGGACAGTCTTGAAGCACCCTGCAAGATTAAGGACAGTCTCGAGGCACCCTCCAAAATCATGGACAATCTTGAGGCACCCTCCAAAATTAAGGACAACCTCGAGGCACCCTCCAAAATCATGAACAATCTCGAGGCACCCTCCAAAATTATGGACAGCCTTGAGGCATCCCATTCTACAATGTCAAAACTATTCTGATATTTTAACATAATGCAGCAACCTCCACATGTAGGACGCCCAACGCCAGAGGTGACTTATTCTCCAAAGCAAATACACTTTTACAATATGGTACTGACTAGTATTCCAATGTTTCTCTTGTCCCTCAGTTTTTCTCCATCACCCAGCTCAGGGTTTCTCAATCAGGGTTCCTCCAGAGGTTGCTAGGGGTTCCTTGAGCAGTAAGCAATTTCTGCTTCTCGGATAAGTTCCCACTGACATCTTCACAATGATCACAAATGTAAGGAGCATTCTTCCCACTGACCATCCCACTAATGTATCATGAGTTGTAGATATAGTACATTTTAGCATGGGTTCCCCGAGACTGGAAAGGTTTTTTTTTAAGGGTTCCTCCATGTTAAAAAGGTTGAGAAAGGCTGACTTAGCTAACGTGACCCCCAACGCTGATGGAGAAAGGCAAGAGAGGGTCAAACAAGGATGGTATGCAGGCAATTGACATCCTCCTTATCAACTGATGACCTCATTGGTCGTTAGGATCTCGGCAGCTAGAAGGTTGTAATGGTGTAAAATTAAAATCTGTGGCTTTTTGTAACTAAAAGGCTTCATCCACCCTCCGGCTTTTACACAATTTTGCCAAAAGCGCCCCTGAAGAAACCTCAAGGCACCCTGGTTGAAAAAGGCTGCCATAGCCATGCATTCGGTAGGGTTGAGGTCAGGGCTCCATGCAGGACATTCAAGTTCCTCCACCCCCAAACTTTATGTCTTTATGGGGCTGGCTTTGGAGCAACAATCATAAAAGGTTTCCAAAGCAAAATGAAACAGTTCATAAATTGGTGAACTGTCATTTTATGACCTGCTTTGCCTTGGAGGAAGCTTTACAAGGGTCAAGGACGAAACGTGCTTCCAGCTAGGTGGATCTACTGACGAGCCGCCCTCTTTATTCCTGTAGTTCATTTTTTTCCATGGGTGTTTCTAGTGATTCTGGACTGCTACGGTTAAATGTTGGGCATGCAAGCTGGTTTTTCTAGAATTCCTTGTTATATGAATATTGATATTGTTTGCTATATTAGGAGACCACATCTAAAATTCATCTACCAGCTTTTGGGAATGACAATTGTTCCTGGGTTGGGGTCATGTTGAGGACCTTATATTGGGCTCTAAGTTATGGACTACTTCCGAATGAGAAGACTCTACCATCTAGATCAGTGGTTCTCAACCAGGGGAGGGCTGGGCTGGGCCCCCCAGGCCACCCTAACTTACATTAAAAATGGCCGACGGCCGCTGTTCGCTCACACTTTTTTCTTCTTGTGGAGGAAGGAAGTAGGGGACAGGGGCACAGCCACCAACTAACTGCAGGCAAAGGGGGGGGGGGGGTGCCCAGGGCCGGCCCTACCATGGATCCCACTGGGCTGCCTGAGGGGGGCGCCACCAGATTACACAGAGCGGGGATCTCCCGCTTACAAAGTCCTGCCTCCTGAACCAGCTTTTATAATAGACAGCACACTGGTGATGTCGATCATAGGAGCCGGTCCAGGAGGCGGGACTTCATATGACAGCGGCCGCGCCAGGTAAGCGGGAGATCCCCACTCTGTGCACTCCGGCGGCTCTCCTCTCTCTGCATTGCAGGCTGCATTGGAGGGGCACTGGGGAGGCTGCATTGATGGGCACTGATCAGGCTGCACTGATCAGGCTGTGCTGATGGGCACTGGCGAGGCAGCATTGCTGGGCACTGATGAGCTGCATTGATGCATTATTTTTGTTAATCCTCCTTTGTTGCTATTAACATTAAATTATGTTACCACATTTATTTGTCTCGCTTCATAACATCAATATCCATTCTAAAACCAGGTGGGCATGGATGGAGAGATGATTCAGTGGTTCAATGGGCCACTTGACTAGACTTGCCCCCCAGGCCTAAGGCTGCCAGCCCTCCCCTGTTCTCAACCCTGTCCTCAAGTACCCCCAACAGGCCATGTTTTGGGAATCTCTCTTGGATAAAATAGCTGTCCAAAATACCAAGCCATTGACTCGGATTTAAAGCACCTGTGCAAGATAAAGGAAAACTGGAAAACATGGCCTGTTGGGGGTACTTGAGGACAGGGTTGAGAACCACTGATCTAGATCACTTGCCCCCTGGAAGATTTACCCCCCCCCCCCTTCATGACCAGGACATTTTTTTGGGATACGGCACTGCGTTACTTTAACTGACAATTGAGACGTTGTACCTAAATACGTTTTTTGTCCTTTTTTCCCCCAGAAATAGAGCTTTCTTTTGGTGCTATTTGATCACCTCTGCTTCTTTGTATCTTTAGCGCTATAGACAATAAAACACTTACTGTACAATTTTGAAAAAAAAAAAAAAAAAAACAATATTATTGACTTTCTGTAATAAAACATCCAATAAAAAAATATAAAAAACTTTATTTTTTACTTTCTGTAATAAAACATCCAACAAAAAAATGTAAAAAAAGAAAAAACAATATTTTTTGCTTTCTGCAATAAAACATCCAATAAATTAAAAAAAAAAAATCAAATTTCTTCATCAATTTCAGCCAATATGTATTCTGCTCCATATTTTTGGTAAAAAAAAAAAAAAATCCCAATAAGTGCACATTGATTGGTTTGCGCAAAAGTTGTAGCGTCTACAAACTATGGGATATTTTTATTAATTTATTTATTTTTTTACTAGTAATGGTGGTGATCAGCCACTTATAGCGGCATTGCGGCGGATGATCTGACACTAACTTATATTCTTCTACATATTTTTGGTAGAAAAAAAAAACGCAATTGGCGTATATTGATTGGTTTGCGCAAAAGTCACTGACACCATTGACTGCTCTACTGACACGCCCATGTGTGTTTGAGCTTTGGGGTTCACACCCATACACACACCTATGATTATATAAATAGTATAATTATTATATATATAGTGTTTCCAATACTTACGTAATTTCCCTTCCCGGGCAGCACGCTACCACACGTACCCTGCCATGCTGGCACCGAAAAGGAATTTTTCCCACATGGTTCAGTGTAAAATCTGGGAGTTTTTTTTTAAAATAGCTCCAAAATATTTTCCCTTATCACAAGGGATCTGTGGGACTGAATGGTTTTGCCCGTTTCCCCATTGATCTGTAGGGATTGAAGCGAATAAACCAGCGATGCCACTTCCTTTTCATACGGAGAGGACGCCTAACACGCCGCTGTTCATCGCTGCTAAAATCCATTATGCAAAATTTAAAAGGGATTTGAAAGAAATTTCCCTGTTGTTCACCATGCAGCTGTTAATGGGCTCAGCGATGAAAGCACAACGATATAAACACCCAGAGAGTAAAAAATAAATACGGTATCTATATATCTTTATTTATTCTCTTTGGGTGTTTATATCGTTGTGCTTTCATCACTGAGCCTATTAACAGCTGCATGGATAGATAGATAGATAGATAGATAGATAGATAGATAGATAGATAGATAGATAGATAGATAATAGATAGATAGATAGATAGATAGATAGATAAGAGATAGATAGATAGATAGATAGATAGATAGATAGATAGATAAGAGATAGATAGATAGATAGATAGATAGATAGATAAGAGATAGATAGATAGATAGATAGATAGATAGAGAGATAGATAATAGATAGATAGATAGATAGATAGATAGATAGATAATAGATAGATAATAGATAGATAGATAGATAGATAATAGATAGATAGATAAGAGATAGATAGATAAGAGATAGATAGATAGATAGATAGATAGATAGATAGATAGATAGATAGATAAGAGATAGATAGATAGATAGATAGATAGATAAGAGATAGATAGATAGATAGATAGATAGATAGATAGATAGATAGATAGAGAGATAGATAATAGATAGATAGATAGATAGATAATAGATAGATAATAGATAGATAGATAGATAAATAATAGATAGATAGATAGATAGATAAATAATAGATAGATAGACAGACAGACAGACAGACAGATAGATAGATAGATAATAGATAGATAGATAGATAGATAGATAGATAGATAATAGATAGATAGATAGATAGATAGATAGATAGATAGATAGAATAGATAGATAGAGAATAGATAGATAGATAGATAGATAGATAGATAGATAGATATAGATAGATAATAGATAGATAGATAGATAGATAGATAGATAGATAGATAGATA
>BLSH010518359.1:57478-70769 GCA_018402905.1 Glandirana rugosa | reverse complement strand
AATGATAAAGGAGGGCAGTCTCTACATGAAGGAGAGTGTGGGGTTAAAGGGGGGCAGTGTGTATAGGAAGGGGGTTGCAGGGTTAAAGGGGGGCAGTGTGTATAGGAAGGGGGTGTAGGGTTATAGGGGGGCAGTGTGGGCAGGAAGGGGGTGTAATGTTAAAGGAGGGCAGTGTCTACATGAAGGAGAGTGTGGGGTTAAAGGGGGGCAGTGTGTATAGGAAGGGGGTGTGGGGTTAAAGGGGGGGCAGTGTGTATAGGAAGGGGGTGTGGGGTTAAAGGGGGGCAGTGTTAGGAAGGGGGTGCGGGGTTAAAGGAGGGCAGTGTGTATAGGAAGGACATGTAGGGTTAAAGGGGGGCAGTGTGGGCAACAAGGGGGTATAGCACTAAAGGGGGGCAGTGTGGGCAGGAAAGGGGAGCAGTGTATACAGGAAGAGGAGTGTAGGGTTAAAGGGGGGCATTATGTGCAGAAAGGGGGGCAATGTGTACAGTTTTTTTTTTATTTTCCTTGCACCTCATTGGGTATTCTTTACAAAGTGAAACTTCACCACATTTATTAAGCTCTGGGGAAAATGAGGTCACTTGCAGTCGATTTGCCTTTAGTAGATCAACCCCAAAACTCCATCTCACTCAGCCGGAATGTCTGGTAAGCCAAGTACGATGCTTACAGTCAGGTCCATAAATATTGGGACATCGACACAATTCTAATCTTTTTGGCACAATGGATTTGAAATGAAAGGAACAAGATTTGCTTTAACTGCAGACTTTCAGCTTCAATTTGAGGGAATTTACATCCAAATCAGGTGAACGGTGTAGGAATTACAACAGTTTGTAGATGTGCCTCCCACTTTTTACGGGACCAAAAGTATTGGGACAGATTAACACTCATAAATCAAACTTTCACTTTTTAATACTTGGTTGCAAATCCTTTGCAGTCAATTACAGCCTGAAGTTTGGAAGGCATAGACATCACCAGACGCTGGGCTTCATCCCTGGTGATGCTCTGCCAGGCCTCTACTGCAACTGTCTTCAGTTCCTGCTTGTTCTTGGGGCATTTTCCCTTCAGTTTTGTCTTCAGCAAGTGAAATGCATGCTCAATCGGATTCAGGTCAGGTGATTGACTTGGCCATTGCATAACATTCCACTTCTTTCCCTTAAAAAAACTCTTTAGTTGCTTTCACAGTATGCTTCGGGTCATTGTCCATCTGCACTGTGAAGCGCCGTCCAATGAGTTCTGAAGCATTTGGCTGAATATGAGCCGATAATATTCCCCGAAACACTTCAGAATTCATCCTGCTGCTTTTGTCAGCAGTCACATCATCAATAAATACAAGAGGACCAGTTCCATTGGCAGTCATGCATGCCCACGCCATGACACTACCACCACCATGCTTCACTGATGAGGTGGTATGCTTTGGATCATGAGAAGTTCCTTTCCTTCTCCATACTCTTCTCTTCCCATCACTCTGCTACAAGTTGATCTTGGTCTCATCTGTCCATAGGATGTTCTTCCAGAACTGTGAAGGCTTTTTTAGATGTTGTTTGGCAAACTCTAATCTGGCCTTCCTGTTTTTGAGGCTCACCAATGGTTTACATCTTGTGCTGAACCCTCTGTATTCCCTCTGGTGAAGTCTTCTCTTGATTGTTGACTTTGACACCCATACACCTACCTCCTGGAGAGTGCTCTTGATCTGGCCAACTGTTGTGAAGGATGTTTTCTTCACCAGGGAAAGAATTCTTTGGTCATCCACCACAGTTGTTTTCCGTGGTCTTCCGTGTCTTTTGGTGTTGCTGAGCTCACCGGTGCATTCTTTCTTTTTAAGGATGTTCCAAACAGTTGATTTGGCCACACCTAATGTTTTTGCTATCTCTATGATGGGTTTGTTTTGTTTTTTTCAGCTTAATGATGGCTTCACTGATAGTGACAGCTCTTTGGATCTCATATTGAGAGTTGACAGCAACAGATTCCAAATGCAAATAGCACACTTGAAATGAACTCTGGACCTTTTATCTGCTCCTTGTAAATGGGATAATGAGGGAATAACACACACCTGGCCATGGAACAGCTGAGCAGCCAATTATCCCATTACTTTTGGTCCCTTAAAAAGTGGGAGGCACATATATAAACTGTTGTAATTCCTACACCGTTCACCTGATTTGGATGTAAATCCCTCAAATTAAAGCTGAAAGTCTGCAGTTAAAGCACATCTTGTTTGTTTCATTTCAAAGCCATTGTGGTGGTGTTAGAGCCAAAAAGATTAGAATTGTGTGGATGTCCCAATATTTATGGACCTGACTGTATTTCCACTTTTTGCGCCCAAATTTAGATAACACCTACTTTATATTTGTTACATTCGCTTAGCATAGCTTTGAAATAATATTTTAAAATGGCTACTTACCCTTTTTACTTCCTCAAAAATCCAACTTAGCAGTGGCGTAACTGCCAGGGTCGCAGAGGTCGCACTTGCGACCGAGCCCTGGCATTCCACCAATGTGGGGGAGCCCAAGAGCCAAAAAGAGGGCCAGCAGGAGCCCTTTCTGTTGGATAATCCTGGAGGTGAGTGGGCTGATCCCCGCGCAGGGGGTGACTCTCCACACGGAGCTGAAAAATGAAGTTGGGGAGCCATTCACTTCCCTGGGCTGGTACCGAGCTGGGTGAGAAGGGGAGATGGACATGAGCCAGAGCCCGGCACTAGAGGGTGACAGCTTTACTGGAGTAGAAGCGGAGGGGCCACTTTGGGTTCTGGTGTCCAAGAACGGTCTGGGGAGGAAGGTGAAGAAGGACATGTGGGGTCCCCTAACTGTCCACTTCTCCCTCCACCAGGAGCCGGCCAGAGCTGTGCTGAGCACAGCTGTTAAACAGAGGAGCTTCCTGGGGGAAGAAGTCATCAGGAACGGGGTGAGTGAAGGTGCAAGGTGAGCCACTCTTTTCATACCGCCCGGGACAGGGGATCGCTGGTAGCGGGTGTGACGTGGGATTGGGATCACCAGGACAGGAAATCAGGGGTCACTAGGTGAAACATGGGATTCGGGTCACCAGGACAGGGGATCAGGGCAGTGGGAGTATGTTGGGATCGGGGTCACCAGGATAGGAAATCAGGGGTCACTAGGTGAAACATGGGATCTGGGTCACCAGGAGAGGGGATTGGGGACAATGGGTGTAGCATGGGATTGGGGTCACCGAGGGTAACATGGGATTGGGGTCACCGGGAGAGGGGATCAGGGCAGTGGGTGTATGTTGGGATCAGGGTCACCAGGACAGGAAATCAGGGGTCACAGAGTGTAACATGGGATTTGGGTCACCGGGACAGGGGCAGTGATTGTAACATGGGATTGGGGTCACCAGGACAGAGGATCAGGGACAGTGGGTGTAGCATGGGATTGGGGTCACCGGAAGAGGGGATCGGGGGAAGTGGGTGTATGTTGGGATTGGGGTCACCAGGACAGGAAATCAGGGGTCACTGGGTGTAACATGGGATTGGGGTCACCAGGACAGGGGATCGGGGACAGTGGGTGTATGTTGGGATTGGGATCACCAGGACAGGAAATCAGGGGTCACCAAGTGTAACATGGGATCTGGGTCACCAGGACAGGAAATCAGGGGTCACTGGGTGTAACATGAGATTGGGGTCACCAGGACAGGGGATAGGGGACAGTGGGTGTAGCATGGGATTGGAGTCACCAGGGCAGGAAATCAGGGGTCATTGGGTGTAACATGGGATTGGGGTCACCAGGACAGGGGATCGGGACAGTGGGTGTAGCATGGGATTGGGGTCACCAGGACAGGAAATCGGGGTCACTGGGTGTAACATGGGATTGGGATCACCAGGACATGAAATCAAGGGTCACTGGGTGTAACATGGGATTGGGGTCACCAGGACAGGGGATCGGGGGCAGTGGGTGTATGTTGGGATCAGGATCACCAGGACAGGAAATCAGGGGTCACCGAGTGTAACATGGGATCAGGGTCACCAGGACAGGAAATCAGGATCACCAGGTGTAACATGAAATCGGGGTCACTAGGACAGGGGATCGGGGTCACCAGGTCTGACATGGAGGATTGGGGTCACCAGGTGTGACATGGAAGATTGGGGTCAAAGGGTGTGACATGGAGGATTGGGGTCAAAGGGTGTGACATGGTGAGCCGAGGTCACTAGCAGTGACATGTGAGATCAGGGTCACGGGGTGTGACATGGAGGAACATAGGGGTCATTGGATGTGACATGGAGGAACATAGGGGTCATTGGGTGTGACATGGAGGAACATAGGGGTCACTGGGTGTGACATGCAGGAACATGGGGGTCACTGGATGTGACATGGAGGAACATAGGGGTCACTGGGTGTGACATGGAGGAACATAGGGGTCACTGGGTGTGACATGGAGGAACCATTAGATCAGGGTCAATGGGTATGACATGGAGTTTTTAACCCCTTCCCACCCACCCACTGTGGCCCTTTAAGTCCTAAAGCAGAACTAAACCCTCCTATCCTTTACAGCAGCAGTGTTCAGGGATAAGCACCGGTGTGTTCAGACATCAGAGTCTGATGGCTGACCGTCTGTGACCACCGCCACTTACCTGTCACACATTAGTGATCACCGCCAGACACCGGTCACCCATCAGTGGCCACCACCAGACACCCGTCACCCATCAGTGACCACCGCCAGACACACGGCACCCATCAGTGACCACCGCCAGTCACCCATCAGTGACCACCACCAGTCACCCATCAGTGACCACCACCAGACACCCGGCACCCATCAGTGACCACCGCCAGTCATCCATCACCTATCAGTGACCAAAATGTAAAAATAAAAGCGTTTTCATTTTTTTCCCACATTTTCCAAAGACTACTGGAAAAAAATGACATGTTCAAAAGACTCATTATGCCTCATAGATTATTAGTTGGGGTGTTTGCTTTCCAGAATGGGGTCATTTTGTGGGCAATTCCATTGTCCTGGTGCTCCAGGACCTTCAAAAGTGTAATAGGGGGTTGAGAAATGAGATGTGTAATTTGTGCTTGTAGAACGCCTGAAGGTGCTACTTCAATGTTGGGCCTCTGTAAGTGGTTGACTGTGTAAAAGTCTTACACATGTGGTATTGCCATACTCGGGGGGAGTAGTAGAATCTATTTTGTGGTGTCATTTTTGGTATGTACATGCTATGTATTGGAAATATCTTATAAATGGACAACTTTGTGTAAAAAAAATGCGTTTTCATTTTTTTCTCACATTTTCCAAAAACTACTGGAAAAAAATGACATGTTCAAAAGACTCATTATGCCTCATAGATTATTAGTTGGGGTGTTTGCTTTCCAGAATGGGGTCATTTTGTGGGCAATTCCATTGTCCTGGTGCTCCAGGACCTTTAAAAGTGTAATAGGGGGTTGAGAAATGAGATGTGTAATTTGTGCTTGTAGAACGCCTGAAGGTGCTACTTCAATGTTGGGCCTCTGTAAGTGGCTAGACTGTGTAAAAGTCTTACACATGTGGTATTGCCATACTCGGGGGGAGTAGTAGAATCTATTTTGTGGTGTCATTTTTGCTATGTACATGCTATGTGTTGGAAATATCTTATAAATGGACAACTTTGTGTAAAAAAAATGCGTTTTCATTTTTTTCTCACATTTTCCAAAAACTACTGGAAAAAAATGACAAGTTCAAAAGACTCATTATGCCTCATAGATTATTAGTCGGGGTGTTTTTTTGTTTCCAGAATGGGGTCATTTTGTGGGCAATTCCATTGTCCTGGTGCTCCAGGGACTTCAAAATGTGATTAGATATGTAATTTATGTCCCTAGAATACCTGATGGCGCTCCCTGCATGTTGAGCCTCTGTATGTGGCCAGGCTGTGAAAAAGTCTCAGACATGTGGTATCGCCATACTCAGGAGGAGTAGTAGAATGTATTTTGGGGTGTAATTTGTGGTATGCATATGCTGTGTGTGAGAAATAATCTGTTACAATGACCATTTTGTGAAAAAAGAAAAAAAAAATCTTTATTTTGCAAAGAATTGTGGGGAAAAAATTACAACTTCAAAAAATTCACCATGCCTCTTACTAAATACCTTGGAATGTCTACTTTCCAAAAAGGGGTCATTTGGGGGGTATTTGTACTTTCCTGGCTTGTTAGGGTCTCGGGAAATTAGATCGGCCATCAGTATATCAGGTGTGATCAATTTTCAATGATTGGCACCATAACTTGTAGACTCTATAACTTACACAAGGACCAACTAATATCCACTAATTTGGGTTATTTTTACCAAAGATAGGTAGCAGTATAAATTTTGGCCAAAATTTACAAAGAAAAATTACCAATTTGCAAAATTTTATGACAGACACAAAGAAAAAGGCATTTTTTCACAAAACTTTCAATCTTTTTTTATTTATAGCACAAAAAATAAAAAACCCCACCAGTGATTAAATACCACCAAAAGAAAGCTCTATTTGTGTGAAAAAAAGGATGCAAATTTCATATGGGTGCAGTGTTGCATGACTGAGTAATTGTCATTCAAAGTGTGAGAGCGCTGAAAGCTGAAAAATGGCCTGGACAGGAAGGGGGTTTTCGTGCCCAGTATTGATGTGGTTAAAAATAACATTGTTTGTAAACATTGCTCAGACAGGAGATAGAGAGATATAAAGTAACATTTTATATAAACATTGATCAGACAGGAGATAGAGAGATACAAAGTAACATTGTTTATAAACATTGCTCAGACAGGAGATAGAGAGATACAAAGTAACATTTTATATAAACATTGCTCAGACAGGAGATAGAGAGATACAAAGTAACATTTTATATAAACATTGATCAGACGGGAGATAGAGAGATACAAAGTAACATTGTTTCTAAACATTGATCAGACCGGAGATAGAGAGATACAAAGTAACATTGTTTCTAAACATTGATCAGACAGGAGATAGATACAAAGTAACATTGTTTATAAACATTGATCAGACGGGAGATAGAGAGATACAAAGTAACATTGTTTATAAACATTGATCAGACGGGAGATAGAGAGAGATACAAAGTAAAATTTTATATAAACATTGCTCAGACAGGAGATAGAGAGATACAAAGTAACATTTTATATAAACATTGATCGGACGGGAGATAGAGAGATACAAAGTAACATTGTTTATAAACATTGATCAGACGGGAGATAGAGAGATACAAAGTAACATTTTATATAAACATTGATCAGACAGGGGATAGAGAGATACAAAGTAACATTTTATATAAACATTGATCAGATCGGAGATAGAGAGATACAAAGTAACATTGTTTATAAACATTGCTCAGACAGGAGATAGAGAGATACAAAGTAACATTTTATATAAACATTGATCAGACGGGAGATAGAGAGATACAAAGTAACATTGTTTATAAACATTGATCAGAAAGGAGATAGAGAGATACAAAGTAACATTGTTTATAAACATTGATCAGACAGGAGATAGAGAGATACAAAGTAACATTGTTTATAAACATTGATCGGACGGGAGATAGAGAGATACAAAGTAACATTTTATATAAACATTGATCGGACGGGTGGCGGGTGCTCTAATACAGGAGGTGCGCTATTGGCCGGATCACCAGGTGAAAACAGAGAAAAAAGCCTAAAAAAAAAAGAAAAGAAAACGAATGCAGCCGCCACATCTAGTGATTGGTAAGTTCCAATGTATGACATTAAAAGCAGAACTTTCCCGGTGTATCACCTCAAGGGTATTTCTTATTTTATCATTCATTTTTGTGGACTTGCCTTTTTAGGTAGTTTTGATTTTCAGGTCAGGAATGAAAGTACCGAAGCCAGACGCGGCCAGAAAACAGGCATTTTCAGAGGGTTTCGAAAGGTCGGCGATAGCGACTTTCTCTGTTTACGAGTTTTCTTTATCCAGATGGTAAAGCTATGGGGTTTTTTTTTTTTTTAACGTCAGAATTAGTTACCACATTTCACTGCGAGCTGCGCAAATATTAACAGGGAAATAAAATACTGGCATCTGCCAGTCTCCTCGTTCCGCCCAAACAGGAACTTTACTTGCTGCGCCATCTGCTCTCAGATTGCTTACATTGTTTCTTTTTCGATCTTCTCTCTGAACTTTATTACTGGTTGGGTGGCAATTATGAAAAAATTATGAACCCCCCCCCAACCGATAGGTCAATGCACCCCCAATAGTGGCTGCTGGGGGGGGGGGTTTCAGTCTTCACCCACCTCACCCAACCACAGCCCCCCCCCCCCATCTCATTTAAGCGCGGCGTGCAATCATCGTTTGCCTACTTAATTGTATAGGGAAGTTGCAGCAATTGAACACTTCAAGCGCCAAGTTATAATAAGCAGAACAATGGAGTGTTCATAAAAGCTTTATAAACCCACAATGCCCTCTGGCAACGCTAAGTAAATATCGCATGCATCCCTCGAAAATTATATCATCAATGCTCCTCTGTTTCCAGAGGCCACCATCGCGGTAAGGACTCATTTGTGCTCGTTTCGACACACATCAAAGCGCGTACCGCTTCACCGCGCCTTTGTTACGTGTTTCTGATGCTTCTGCGATGCGTCTTTTGAAGCTTCAACCACACTTGCCGACCGCGCTCTAGCAAAATGACGGCCAGTTCTGGGAGGGCGACGTTGGACGTCCTCTCGTGATCGCACCCGCCGGCGCGCTCTGTGATCACAACGTCGGGGTGGAGTGCCAATCGCAGCTGATCACGATGTAAACAACAGTGGTACAGCCGGGGGGTGGGGGTGGCAAACAGACCACCAGACCCCCCCTGCCTCGGTGGGTGGTACTCACGCGGTCGGGCTCTTGGCGGTGGCGAGGGATGCGGAGCCGATATACAAAGAAGAAGGAGTTTGTGAGACACAAACCACAGGTTATAGAATATATACAATTTTTATTGAACATGTAAACACTTTTAATACATGGAAGAAGCAAGCAAGCGGTGTAGGGATTATGATGGTGCTACCAACAAATTAATAAGCGTACAACATGTTTCGCCAATAATTGCTTCCTCAGGGGACTTGAGAAGACAGAGGGATTTAAGAAAGTCCCCTGAGGAAGCCATTATTGGCGAAACATGTCAGGATGAGACACGATGAAACAGCTTGGCACGCACTGTATGCTTTGCGATACATTGATCACAAAGCATACAGTATGTGTCAAGCTGTTTCATTGTGTCTAGTCCCGACATGTTTTGCCAATAATGGCTTTCTCATGGGACTTTCTTAAATCACAGTGTCTTCTCAAGTCCCCTGAGGAAGCCATTATTGGCAAAACATGTCAGGATGAGACATGTTTAATGAGACATTAGTCTCCAGACCGTATGGTTAGGAGCTTGTTTGTTATGAAATAAAGTAATCGAGACTGGGGCGTGATCCGACCATGGGATCACCCCTACGTGTGCATTGGTTATGGATTGAAGAAGATATTTGTCTGTGAGGAACAGGTCGATCCGAGAATATGAGTCTTGAGGATTGGAATAAAAGGTATAGTCTCATTCCATGTTGTGCAGACACCTCCAGGGGTCATACAAGTCTTCTTTTTGGAGGAGGGAGGACAGGGCATCTCCTGTACTATGTCCGCAGTCTTGGACCTTCTCCTGTACTATGTCTGCAGTCTCTGACAGTCTCCTGTACGATGTCTGCATCCTCTGACCATCTCCTGTACCATGTCCGCAGTCTTGGACCTTCTCCTGTACTATGTCTGCAGTCTCTGACCTTCTCCTGTACTATGTGTACAGTCTCTGACCATCTCCTGTACTATGTCTGCAGTCTCTGACAGTCTCCTGTACCATGTCTGCATCCTCTGACCATCTCCTGTACTATGTCCGCTGTCTCTGATCATCTCCTGTACCATGTCTGCAGTCTCTGATCATCTCCTGTATTATGTCTGCAGTCTCAGATCATCTCCTGTACTATGTCTGCAGTCTCTGACCATCTCCTGTAGTATGTCCACAGTCTCTGATCATCTCCTGTACTATGTCCGCAGTGTCTAATCATCTCCTATATCACGTCCGCAGTCTTGGACTGTTAGGAAAGATGCCTCTTGTGTTTCCGCGGTGGTGCGCGCGCCTGTGCGCGTTCACGCGCGCACGCGCCGTAAACGACGCCTGGCGGCTCTATTTAAGTCATCAGAGCCTGCTGGCCGGTGCTGTCCGCTCTACAGCGTTTGGCTCCCGTGACCCCGGCTTTACCCTGAGAGACTTCCTGCACCTGTGACCCCGGCTTCCTGTTTGACCCGTCTGCCTGCTGCCTGCCCCGACCTTCTGCCTGCCTCTGACTACGCCTCTGCCTGATCCTCTGAACCTTCTATTGCCCGCACGTTGCCGACCCTGCCTGTACCCGACTACCCGCTTGCCCAAACCACCTGTACTGTACTGCCAGCCTGTTACCGACCCAGCCTGTACCACCGACCATCCATCTGCACGAGCTTCAGCGGACCATCACCTGTCATCTGTGACCTAGTCCAGCCCTCGTGCCCCCCTGTGCTCCAGAGTTCCCTGTCTCCACTACCAGGGGCTCTTGAACCAGGGCCGCAAGGGAGGTTGCCCCCGCATAAGTCAGACTCAACCATCAGGTACGTGACACGGACCTTCTCCTGTACTATGTCTGCAGTCTCTGACCTTCTCCTGTACTATGTCTGCAGTCTCTGACAGTCTCCTGTACCATGTCTGCAGTCTCTGACCATCTCCTGTACTATGTCCGTTGTCTCTGATCATCTCCTGTACTATGTCCGTTGTCTCTGATCATCTCCTGTACTATGTCTGCAGTCTCTGACTATCTCCTGTAGTATGTCCACAGTCCCTGATCATCTCCTGTACTATGTCTGCAGTCTCTGACCATCTCCTGTACTATGTCTGCAGTGTCTGATCATCTCCTGTACTATGTCTGCAGTCTCTGACCATCTCCTGTACTATGTCTGCAGTGTCTGATCATCTCCTGTACTATATCTGCAATCTCTGACCATCTCCTGTACTATGTCTGCAATCTCTGACCATGATAATGTGATAATGATATTGTCGAAAAGGGACAGAGCATGGGTGACCTTAAAATGATGCCCCCCCCTGAAAAAAGTTCTGTGGACGCCCATGTATCTGCCCTCGACGTCTGCCTCACAATGATGTAGGGTAAATGAGACAGCATCCCTGACCGCTATCATAACACCTCTGTTTTTCTTTGGGGCATTAACTACGAAGCAGTGGGGGAATTTTTTATGAGAGCATTTTGGGGGCTTATCTTTTAGGAAGTGTGTCTCTTGTATACAGATCACACCAGCTCTCTGGTGTACGGCCTCCCTCCACATCAAATTTCTTTTGAAGGGCGAATTAAGTCCCTTGGCATTAAGGGAAGTGATTTGTATGGGCATGATTGGCTAGCGTCTGCAGATGTCAGGAACGAAACCAGACCCCCCTGTAATGAAAAGTATACAAGCAAAGATGGACTCAAATCAACAGTAAGGGAAAGATTTAGGATAAGGAGATATCCCAAGACTCAGTTTAGTCACGTTGCGGTGTCTACCTATCTGATTAGATCTGGTAGAGGGGCGTTGCTAGGGGGTGGCTATTGGGGCTACAGCCCAGAGTCTGAGGCCTATAGCCCCGAGTCTCTTCCCGGGTGGGTGCAGTTCTGCAATTTGCAGGTATGTCCCGGTCCGGAATGCAGTAGGCAAGGGCAGACTGAGCCGTGGTAGCGCGGGCTCCAGCTTTGCCCTCGCCTCCACCTAAAGTATGGGGAGGCTCTCTGGGTACCCTGATGTATGGGGAGGAACTCTGGGGACCCTGATATATGGGGAGGTTCTCTGGGACCCTGATGTATAGGGGGGTTCTCTGGGGATCCTGATGTAAGGTGGGGCTCTCTGTTACATAGTTAGTGAGGTTGAAAAAAGACACAAGTCCATCAAGTCCAACCTATGTGTGTGCTTTCATGTCAGTATTACATTGTATATCCCTCAATGCTTTGGTCCCTTAGGTGTGCATCTAGTAGTTTCTTGAATGTATCTACACTCCCGGCAGAGACCACTGCTTGTGGAAGAGAATTCCACATTCTCACTGCTCTTACCGTAAAGAAACCTCTACGCATTTTAAGCTTAAACCGCCTTTCCTCTATTCTTAGTGAATGGCCGCGTGTCTTTGTGTACCCCCTTGCACTGAATAGTATTGTCCCTATAATGGGGTCACCAGTACAGTATTTGTACATTAAAATCATCTCCCCTCTCATCGTCTCTTCTCCAGAGAGAATAAGTGCAGGGCTTGTAATCTTTCCTCATAACTGAGGTCCTCCAATCCCTTAATTAGCTTTGTGGCCCTTTTCTGAACCCTTTCCAATACCAGGACGTCCTTCCTGAGGACCGGTGCCCAGAACTGGATGGCATACTCCAGGTGTGGCCTCACCAGGGACTTGTATAGTGGGAGAATTATTGATTTATCCCTGGAGTTAATCCCTTTCTTGATGCCAACACTTTGTTAGCTTTGCTTGCAGCAGCTTGGCATTGCATGCCACTGCTGAGCCGGTTCTCTACTAGGACCCCTAGGTCTTTTTCCATCCTAGTTTCACCCAGGGGCTCCCCTCCTAGTGAGTAGTTTGCATTCATGTTCTTGGTACCCAAATGCATTATCTTACATTTTTCTACGTTAAATCTCATTTGCCATTTGTCTGCCCACCCCATTAATTTGTTCAGATCTTCTTGCAAGGTTTCCACATCCTGTGGAGAGTTTATTGCCCTGCTTATCTTGGTATCATCCGCAAATATTGATATTGAGCTCTTAACCCCGTCCTCCAAATCATTTATAAATAAATTGAATAGGATTGGTCCCAGGACAGAACCTTGGGGAACCCCACTTTCTACACCAGACCATTCTGTGGACCCTGATGCAAGGAAGGGGCTCTCTGGGGACCCTGATGCAAGGAAGGGGCTCTCTGGGAACCCTGGGGTAAGGAAGGGCCTCTCTGGGGACCCTGATGTAAGGAAGGGGCTCTCTGGGGACCCTGATGTAAGGAAGGGGCTCTCTGGGGACCCTGGGGTAAGGAAGGGCCTCTCTGGGGACCCTGATGTAAGGAAGGGGCTCTCTGGGGACCCTGATGTAAGGAAGGGGCTCTCTGGGGACCCTGATGTAAGGAAGGGGCTCTCTGGGAACCCTGATGTAAGGAAGGGGCTCTCTGGGGACCCTGATGTAAGGAAGGGGCTCTCTGGGGACCCTGATGTAAGGAAGGGAGGGGTCTCTCCGGGAAGGAATGGGGTCCCAAGGGTCTCTCGGGGAAGGAACGTAGTCCCAGGGGTCTCTCGGGGAAGGAACGT